>SNQJ01S0001148.1:372238-415499 GCA_010110895.2 Picea sitchensis | reverse complement strand
GTGGTGGCAGTGTTACCCACAAGTACTTTCACAGAAATGAGAAGGCTGGCTCGTGATGAGACCCCCTTTCTCTTGGCCATGCAACCAAGAGTCACTACCCTGGCGTGGTGACCAACTGCTAGTAGTGTCATACTGCTAGATACCCATGGACCTAATAGGTTAGCTCGTGATGAGACTCCCTATCCTCTGACTAGGTCTTGTTTTTTATATTTTTTATGGGTCCCTCTTGTTTCTTGCTGAGAAGCCTTTTACTGCTTTCTCAGGGATCCCTGGGCGAAGCATCTCGAGGTTCTATTCTTAGGCTTTTATCTTTTGCCAGCTTGCTTTTACCTTCTGGGCCTTTTGCCCCTTCTTCCCACAAGGTAAGGTGCAATCCTCAAATAATAGGTCAACCCGGTGCCCGGACAAGTGTAATGGGATAGATGAGCGGGAAGCAAGATGAAAAAGTGGTGCTATGACGGGAGCGGATGATGGCTTTTCAGAAATCCCCCCAGTGGCAATCCAAAAACTACAGACACAGGGTTACTAGGGCATCCTGTTATTCCCCCCAGACATGGTCAAGTGGGCAAGCATAAGAGCCAAGCATTTGTTAGAAACAAAAGGAATTATATGCACATATTCAAAGGTTTTGAAGATCAGAGTGACACATACCATGATACCCGGACTCATTACCTCATGGAGCAAGAACCATCTTTGATACAAGAACAAGCCGATGGTGATGGATGCTGCTACTGCTGACAAAGTAGAGGCGCTGGAAGGGAGAAAAGATGGGCCCTCCAGGGCCATGCTAAAAGTCGATCCGGCTCTTGGTACTCCATGTCTAGGACCTGTGGGTCTCGAGACATGATCTCCTAGTTATCCCTAAAAGTGGGGGATAACAGTACCCACCATGATTACACACGGGCACTGAACCCTGACCAAAAGGCTTAGGTAAGGTACCCATTATCATTCTAGGTTAGTTTAACTTGATTCTCTTCTTGAAGGATTTCATTAGGTGTTTCAACAGAAAAGAGAAAGAGAACTGCTCCACTTGATCAATGCTTTCTGTAGGTTCAGAAAACTGATAACATTGCACTCTTTAATCAAGAAAGCAATCAACACACTTTCAAATCACTTCTTTATGCATATAACAACAACCACTGTAATTTTCAAACTGTCTTACTCTATTCAATCTAAGTATTTTGAGTTTGTTGAAGAGATGGAGGCTAGACATATTTTTCTCTTTCAAAGAATAGATATCAATTCAAGTTCAGGTACAGATTGAGATGTGGGGCCTTCAACATTTCTTCAGACTTAAAAAAAGACCGTCATCCATATTTAAAGCATGGTCTTAAGGCAATGCTCAACCTCCTCTGAAACTCGGTTTCCTTTCTGCAATAGGTCAAGTCTGAATTCGGTCTCCTTTTCACTTCAGATCCACAAGGATCTTGCCTTAGATCTGTACTTGAATTGCCTCAATCTTTTAGGATAGGTCTGCAATTTTTCTTCGACCTGTAGTGGCTGCGTTTAGTGCTGGAGGTAGTTTCTAGAAGGATTAGGTCTCCTTATTTCTGTAGAATGTCATCTTCAAGCTGCCTCAAGAATTGATCTAGATCTGAAATTGGATTGCCCAAAACAGGGCTGGGAAATGCTGCTGGTAATGTCCATAAATAGGGCTTGGACCAACTCCTATAATCAACCCAGACCATGCTGTTCAATAGTCTCAGATTTGTCTTTGACCTGTGGCTGCCTCAGCCTTAGGACAGGCCGAGTTCTAGTGTCTTAGATGAGTAATGATGGAGTCATACTGTAAACAAGATAAAACAAGCTTACTGCTGATCTGCAAAACCAATCCCTTAGATGTGGATCTACGCAGGCTCAAAAGTCTGCCACAAATGAGCTCTTTTCATGCCCTAAGCTCTGATTCCATGTTAGAATTTCAGGGAAAATGAAAGCAGTAATATTTTTTTTAAAAATTTGATCACTAACGTAAATAAAGATCAGCACTTAAAACAAAAAATTCTGAAGTAGATTAAGTACAGAAAATATAAATCTGAATGTGCTAAGGAGAACCAATCTTTAACTAGGACTGATCATGAACAAAAGAAAACATTTCTGAATATTAACTTGAAATAGATGCAGATGTAAACATTAGCAGAACAAGCTCTGAACTTTACCTTAGCAAAAACAATTACTAGGAGTACCTGATGTGTAGCTGTCCTCTTTCTTTATGCTCAGAAAAGTTATGAAGGTCATGGATCAAACCTTCAAGGGTTTGATCTCATCATGATCTTTAAGTGAACAGTTTGCCAAGAAGAACTCAAGAATAATCAGCAAGAGTAAGACTGATATCAAGACCCAAAGGCCAAAAACTCACTGCTGAAGCAAACCCCAAACAGCCAAACAAAACTGTTAAAACAAGGAGGGCTGATATACCAAGTAGACACCCTAAGATTGAAGCTTAGGGCTGTCCTATCAGTCCCTAGAAGGCTGAGATAACTATGGCACAATGAAAAGATGAGCAGCAGCCAAGTGAGGGAGGACGGCAGCCAAGGGAGAGAGGATGACAGCCAAGGGAAAGCTGGTGGCAGCTTGAAGCAAAGAAAAGAGGGGCCGCGGCACCCATCACCAGCAAATAGAAGTAGGCCGAACATTACATCAGCTCAACAATGCTTCAAATCAGCAAGAGGAGACTCACATCCAAGCATCAAAATTCTACACCAACAATATACCAAAACCCCAAGGAGGCCATACCCTTAAAATCCAAGAGAAAGTCCACCACCAAACAAAAGACCAAACTGAGGTAGCCGCAGCAAATCAGTCCAAGAGATGATGGTGTGGAATGAATGAACAAAGAGGCCATACCAAACAACAAAGGAAAATATGCCTTCAAGGAGGTCGCACCCAAACACACCTTCAATAAAAAACTGAACTGAACAAGGAGGCCGTACCAAACATTTCAGACCAAGAGAAGTGTAGAATCTAGATGTAAAATTGTAATTTGAGAGTGAGGGTGAAGTTCCTTTTATAGTAGGAAGGGTTAGGGTTAGAGTTTAATTAAAAACCTAATGAATTACAAATATTTTTAATAATTAATTAATATTTTAATTAATAAAAATATGAGTAAAGTCAATTAAGTCAAAGTGACTAAAGAGACCAACACCACATTATAAGTCAAAGTGACTAAAGAAGACCAACACCACATTAAACAAGAAGGGGAATGAGGCTCAAGCAAGGGAAGGCTACAAGACAAAGTCAAAGGGGTTTTCTTCAATGGCAAACTGTCCACATAAGACTCATGATAACTTATAAGGTTTTATCATCCCTGCATAAGAGGAAACATCAATGATGTGGTCATGTCCATCTTCGTAGCTACTCCTAGATATCATGGAACATCCCAGGAGAGAAGAAGAAGATCACACATCATCACATCTTGGTACTCAACCAAGAACCACCTGGTCCTAGACTAGGTTACCCCATAACACATCTGGGAGCCCTAGAACACATCTAGGGTCTTATCCACCAAGGTACAAGACCAAGGATCAACCCAAGCGTTAAGCAAGGATTCCCTCTAACACATCCAAGAGCCCTAGAACACATTTAGGGACTTATATCATCAACCACCAAGGAACACATCCAAGGATCAATCCAAGCACTAAGAAAATGATTCCTTGGAACACATCCAGGAGCCCTAGAACACATCTAGGGACTTATATCATCAACCACCAAGGATCAATCCAAGCATCGAGCAAGGATTCCCTGGAACACATCCAGGGGCCCTAGAACACATCTAGGGACTTACATCTTGGTCCTTGACCAAGAAGCCCATCAATATACTGGGGGCCCTCACTAAGGTCTTTTTCCATGGCTCTAACTGCTTGGTCCCAAACCAAGAAACCCAGGAGTGTACCGGGGGCCCTAGAACTCAGCTAGGATCTTAGCTATCCTCCGAAAAATGGCTCTTGCAATTGCATCAATTTCAACAGATTTGAGGCTTGAATCCATACCATGCTTCATATGATGTGATCCCATCCAAAGAAGCAGTGGGAGATCAATTCCATATGTAAACGACAGTATGAACTGCTTCAACCCAGTATGAGTGACTTAAATTTTTGAAGGTTAACAAGGATCTTTCCATTCCTAACAAAGTGCAATTCATCCTTTCCGTTACTCCATTCTGCTGAGGAGTGTATGCATTTGTAAATTGCCTTCTGATTCCCTTTTTCACTGCAGAAAGTTTGGAATTCATTGGAAGTGAATTCCCCTCTATCATCGGTCTGTAATGTGCCAATCTTTTCCTTAGTTTGGTTTTCAACGAGACGTCGAAAAACCTTGAACTTTTCAAAGGTTTTTGACTTTGCTTTTAAAAAATAAACCCAAGTCATTCTACTACAATCGTCAATGAAGAGTAGAAAATATTTTTAGCCACCTAGAGAAGCCTCTAGAGGTCCACAAAAAGTCGCTATGAACAAGTTGCAAACATCTGTTTGCGCGCCATGAACGTGTTGGAAATGTCTCTCTATTTTGTTTCCTGTAAATGCAAGCTTCACATCTGTCATTCTCCTTCTTAAAAGTGGGAAGTCCTTTAGAGTCTAACCATTCCTTATTTTTGAAGTTGTAAGACTTTCAAAATTCAAATGTCTTTATCGGACATGCCATAACCTTATAGGTGAAATCGTAATCCACATCTCCTGCAAAATCTTGCTTTCGAGGAATGTCTTTCCCTTTCATCCTAAGAAGTTTGCCATCTTCGTATCCTATCATTATTGTCTTCAAATTCTATATTGTGGAGTTGATTTTCACCAACCCATCTTCCATTATGATTTGATGTCATGCTTGCTGAATGATCACCAAGGACACCAAATTCTTTTTGAATGTTGGTACATACCAAACATTTGATATCATTTTCTCTCAAATTTCAGGAAGAGAAACTTTCACTGAACTTTTTCCATAAGGTGTGTTTTTTCATCAACCAAAAATATTGAATTTAGATGACATTCTTGAAATGTCCAAAAGAAGTCACATTGGAAAGTCATATGTTGAGCAGCTCCTGTATATAAGATCCAAGCATCTTCATAGTCACTTTTAAGAGAATAATTGGAGACTTGTAAGGATGTTGATTCTGAATTTTGAAGTGTAGTGGATACATATTCTAAAGCATCATCCCCTTGATCATTAGCATATTGTGCCGAGGTTGATCGTTGCTTAAACTTCGTTTTTTTTTTCGATTGGAGTGCAACAATCTTCTCCATAATGACCAATCTTGTTGCAACGTCTGCACACAACTTGACTTAAGTCTCTGCCTCTGCCATACTGATTATTACGATTTTGAGGTCTTTCTGATTGACTTCTTCTGAAGTTGTTTGACCCTCGTTGATAATTTGTGTTTCCTCTTCCTTGACTGCTTCCTCTTCCTTGACCATTGCCTCTTCCTCTTCCTTGACTTCTTTCTCGACCTCGTCCTCTATAGGCTGACTGATCTTGATTACCACGACCTCTATTACTGAATTGAGCTCCTCTTCCTCTTGAACTTTCAGTTGAAGGTTTACTTGTATTTGCTTCTGTAAAGAAGACATCTTTTTCGACTTGTTTCTTCTTTGCAGAAGTTTTATCATGTTGAGCTAACAATTCACTCAACTGATCAAACATTATCTTCTCTAACTTTTCCGTCAACTATAAAGTTTGCAATAAATGTTTATGAGAGGACGACAATTCTGTTATCACGATCGTTGTCATCGAACTGTCATCTACAACAGTAAATCTTGCCTTAGGTATATCCTATCTGATGTTCTTTAGTTTGGAGATATACTCAAGTACATCTGCACCTTCGGTTAATTTTTGTTGAAGCAGCGTTAATTGAAGGTCAACTCTTTTTGTTTTAGGTTGAGCGTCAAATAGATCTTCGAGCATTTTCCATGCAAGCCATGCATCATATGTGTTTTTAAAGTGAACATACATCTCTTCATTTACAGAGGATTTAATCAATGCCAAAGCTTTTTCATCCTTTAGCTCCCATTTAGCTAGTGGTCTTGCATTAGTGGATTTATTTGGTTTTACATCACCATTACATATGTCTTTCCATAGCTCATTGTAAATTAAAGTGCTTTCCATATGTTGTTTCCATGCTCTGTAATTTTTGGAGCCTTCAAGTTTATCAGACTCAGAAAACAAATTTATAACTTTGGACATTGTGAATGCTTTGCTTGAGATTGTGCCAGAAATTTATAAGTTGAGAAAGTTATGTGTCAGAAAGCAAAAAAGAAATGATGCACCACACGAAAAATGAAGATAAAAAACACACCACACGCTATGTTGCAAGAAAGACGAACTATCAGGGCTTGGCCTTGACCCTTGTATAGTCGCTTGAAAAAAAGAGATTGATTGAGCTTTGTACTTGGCTTCAATCAACTCTTTGATAATTGCATTATAGTTTCACTTCTTAAAGCTTTCAAAAGTTTGACTTTTAAAGTATGTTATTGCCCCTTGAAGTAATAAAGTACGTCATTCACATCAAGTTTTAATTGTGCTCTTGCCCCCTTTTGAAGTAAACTAATTACTTCAAATTACAAAATATATAATATGAAGATTCGCTTTTCCTTTTAAAATACAATGTGCATCAAAACAATTGATAGTGATCCTCACTTACGATGTACTTCAAAATACAATTTATGTTGTTCTGGTGCCTTTTTGAAGTAAATTAATTACTTCAATTCACAAATATCATCAAATTGTTAAAAACAATACAATGCCACTCTTGCTGCTTATAACCCCCAATGAAAATTTTTGATTTATAAAATATGCGAAATATGCGAAATAAAAAAATTCTTTTATCTAATTGGCATTTAAACCCTTTAAAGAAAATATATACATGGCATGAGTTTGACAAACGCCCGATCTATGGAGTTTGGCGAACAAACAAAACTGACAAATCTGGTGAACACGGGATCTTGAGGCGATTTTACGCAAGTTGCAGTTAGATTGTGTGCCAATTGGTTGCTATTACATGCTGGAACGATTGGATTGGCTTTGCATAGTTTATGTTGCAGGTCCATGCATTGGCTCAACTTGTCTTGGTGCAATTTAGTTCTTCACCTTTTGAAATGGCACGCTTCCATATATGATACCAGATCGTATCTTTCATGGCATGCTGATAAAGCATTGAAATCTGCTTTGAAATGGAACACTGCTTTATAATAAACTCCACGAGATTCTAGCTCCACGCAAAAATGCCTCTAAGAATGATAACCAACTGATCCAATTGTGGTATAAAATGGCATCGAACAGAGAAAAGCGCTGTTGAGTTTGGATTAAGGAGGCCGGCTCATAATGCTTGCTTATGGTTTGGAGCATTAGAGTTTATGAAATCTAGAGACACATTGAAACAAAAGATTGCGTTGTTGAGTTTGGAGTAAGGAGGCCGACTCATAATGCTTGCTTAGGGTTTGGAGCATTAGAGTTTATGAAGTCCAGACACATTGAAACAAAAGGTCGTTGCTGTCGAGGTTTTGATTGTGTGGTGTTTCTCTCCACACTCTTCCTTCTTCGGAATGCATATTGCAGATTGCTCAGAGATTAGATTGCAGAGGTTTTAGTTGCTCTTTGTGGGTTTGTGCTGTTTGTTCTTTGATTTGTAAACCAGTAAGAAGTGGCTACTATTTGTGGATTTGTGTTGCTTGTTAGAGTGAGGTGTTTTGTAGGCAAATAGATCTAAGAAGGCTGCGATCTCCACTTTGTTGTACGAGAAATCATGCACAAAGTTACTCAAATGGAGCCATGCTGATCCATCTGAGTTTACACATGGTAGTGAGAAGACCATACCATGATTTAGAGTCCAATTAAAACCTGATTTTTTTTTAGAAAACTGTGTTTCTTTGGATAATAGATTTGACTAAAGCAACATTTAGCTAGAAAGCAAAATTTTCAGAGATTTGACCAAGAGGATGAGTAAACTTGCAGATGGAGGAACTTAATTTTCAAAATAACAATCTTCAGATCTAAAACTTAAGACCAATGATAGATCAACAATTAAAAAAAAATTATTTTCCTTAGTAAAACTAGATAATTGACATGCCCGCAGGGGTGTAGATCGATTTGCAAGTGCTGTGTAAATGGAAGGAAATATGTAAAAGAGGTCTCTAGGTCGATTCTCACCCCGATTTATCTGGAAGCGTGCTTGCGGGCGGTGCGATTCTCCCTAGGGGTTATAAGGCAGCCAACAGGATTCGACCCCGTGTCACGCTAGTACGATATTGCCGTCGTTACCCATTCCCCTAGTCACAAAAAAAAAAAAACTAGATAATTGACATACCAATCAATTGCGACCAATGCGACGACAGAGTTTTCCAATGTTTTCTTCGTTTGGAATCTCCTCTTCACCAAACTTGCATAACCATGCTCTGATACCAATTGATAACCAAAGTGTCCTCAGACACAAATTTATTAATTAAGGAAAATAAATTACACGATTAGTGCAAGAGCTTACAATCTCCAACATTATTTTCTCATGAGAAAATGAGAGCTCAAATAAGCTTATCATACGAATTCTAGACTAATTTTTGTTATCACATAATCACGTGAGTATGACAAGTGTCCATGTACATTAAATAAAGATTCTAACAATTTTCTATTTTGTTGCTTTTAAGAAGCGACTCTTTTCTAGACTTATTATCTATTCTAACAAAATACTTTCTAAAAAAGCTTAAGTATAATAAAATAATATTATATTAAGTACTTTAGGATCATAATATCTAACATCTATGGTATTCTTGGGCAGCCCCAAATTTAGGTTACCTCTCCACCCTCTTCGTGCTACTTATTCTCACACAATAACATCCGAGAGGCCGTTTGGGTGACGAGTAGCAACAAAGCAACAGACGAAGAGGGTTTCCAATCAGATTTCTTTAAGCATGGTCTTCGTGCTCTGGTTTCTTATTTGGATGATCTCTTCAACCATGTGGTCTGTACAGGTTTTCCATTGGCATGGTCATATCACATCATTCACTCGATACACAAATCGAGACCCAATTCAGATCCCAACAACTATAGGACGATCATGGTGGGCCACCCGTTCTTGAAGCTTTATGCTATGGTTCTCCATATGAAGCTATGAAGCTATCTAGTGAGCTTGAGCAGAGATCCCTCAGATCTAGGAGACAAGCAGGATTTCGATCCCCTCATTAGACCATTGATCACATTTTTACCCTCTGGGCCATCACTGAGGAGGCACAAAATCGTTCTTCGAAAGTCTAATGTTGTTTTGTAGATTTTCAGAGAGCCTTTGACTCCGTCCCGTGAGAAGCCTTGTTTCAGAGGCTCAAAAATATTGGCATTTCTCAGACCTTATTGAATGCCATCATGCGCCTATATGAGTATGTCCTTGGTCGTCTTTGCACAGTTCACGGGATGTTTGATTTCATTAGGAGTACCATTGGGTTACATAGGTTTCCCTTGTTAATTTTCCTTAACCCAACACCCAACAATTAGTTCCAAATAAAATCACTTTATTGAATAAATGCAAAATCGAGTTATTTAACAAAAAATTACGACGAAAGCATAATAAGAAACCAAACGCATTGCACACGACATTTTTGGGTAAATTACCCTTGGGAAAACCCCTAAGGGAAAACCAATACCTTGTTGATTTTATTAGATAAAATTTTGGGCCCATGTCTTGGGATAATGGTCCACTTTAGCAAAATACAAATCAACATATAGCCAAGCCTTACAAACCTCAAGATCATTCCTTCGATCTTGCTGGTTAGTTGTTATCTCCCTTATTGTCCCTTTGCTCCTTTCCTCAGGCCTTGCCACTGCACACTTGGACGAAAGTCCTTCTCCACCCAATCAATGAGATCTCACTCACTCATCTTGTGTGTGACACAAGTACATGAGCAAAAGTCTTTCCTTGCTCCAATGTACTTTCTATGTGTGTCATCCTCCCACTTAGGCTTCCTTTTATAATGTTGAGTTAACCTTAAATCCAAAACCCTAGATCTCCAAAGCGATCAAAGGCTGAGATTAAATCTCACTTTCACTTTAGATCCAATGGCTATGATTTAATTAACTCACTTAAGTTACTAATGCCAAAAACTTAGGCATTTAACTTAATTAAACTCGATTAATCATAAAAGGGATTTCACTTTAATAATCACTTTATTAAAGTGAAACTCCTAAGTCCTGAGAGGTATTAGTGACATCTTCCACATACTAGAACACTAAGCCAATGTGGAAGTACCTGTTCAATGCTACATACATCAACACTTCCTCTTAGCGAGGAAGGTACTTCCATCACCTGGAAGTGGCTCTGTCTTTGCTATCATATCTGCTACCATGGCTACTCTCCAATCCACCTGATTGGCTGCTCCCTCTGGACTGAAAGCTATCATTGCTATCTCGTTTGGACTTGTCTTTGAAGACTCGCTTCCTTTAAACATGCTCCAAGAAGCCTCCTGCTCTTTATCATTGTGCATGGCCATCTCGTACCATGACTCCTTCTTGACAGACTTGGAAGGCTGCTCCTTCCCACTTGAACTTGAAGGTTGACTTCCATTGAGTTGCTCAACCTTCGAAGCTACTTGCTCCTTGTTCTTTGCCATTGTGCTACTTGCTCAATAAGACACTCAACACAATTTTTCGGTTGCCCAAACTTGCTGATCAAACCCATTGCCTGCTACATGAACCTGCTGCTCGAGGTTCCCTATGGTCTGCCCAACTATTGCTCGAGATTTTTCCTTGTTGCTTAGCGGCTTCTTTGGGCTGCCCAGTGTCCTACTGACCCTGATCGAGCTTTCTAGGCTTGCTCGCTGTCCTCAGTAGCTGCTGTCTTGTCGGTGGCCTTGCTAGCCGACTATTGGTAGTTGTGCTGGCTGGCCGACTATTTAAGTTGGCGGCTGACTGTTGGCGGCGGTCTTCTCCATGGCCCAACCGATGACTGGCTGTGTCTGCAGCCTCCTCCTCTCTCCACCGACGCTGCTCCTACCTCTTGCTGTTCACTTCCATAACCCTCATGCCTTGCTTCATGTTCACTTCCACATGCTCCTTGGGTGGTTCTCACACTGTTGTCCCTTCAACAATACACGCATGCTGGCTGCTCTGCTCGCCCACGCGATTGTCTTCAACTCTGTTTGTTGGCTGCTACGGCGGCTGACCTGTCGGCTGTTGTGGCGGCTGGGCCGCTGACTCCTTCTGTTGGCATTGATCTCCCCTGCACGCTCGCGCAAACTCTTTATGTTGAGCCTTCACCTCAGTCCTACACAACTGCTACCATCGACCTACTCCACAATTCTGCAGCTCACAACCTCGACACGACGACTGCCCTCTCAACAGTTGCATCCTCCTCCACGACAGCTTCCCTCTCAACAGTCGCATCCTCCTCCACGACGACTTCCCTCTCAATAGTCGCATCCTCCTCCATGACTGCCGGTTCTTTTCCCTTGCCGACGGCTCCAAGCAGTTGCAACTCCAATCACACCCATGCAACTTCCTTGTCATGTGGACCTCTCCACCGACAACAACTTCTGCAGACATGGTCCTCAACTGCTCCTTTCTTTGCTGGCGACTGCAGCTATTGGCTGGCGGCTGTGGCTGTCGACCCCTTTTTCAACAACCAAGACTACAATTATCTCCTCTGCTTCTGCCTTTGCTCCCTGTGCATTGGTTGCTAACTTTGTTGGTGGTTGTAATGTGACCTCCACCTTTTCTACTACCCAACAATTCCTCACGGTTGCTACTTCAACTCGATCTGCTTGCAACAACTCCATGATGACTGCAATCTTTAGCCCAATTTGCAGCCTCAGGCCGATCCATAGCTCACGCCTGTGGATTTCCAGAACTCGTGATCCTCCTCAACGATGGTGGTTGATTGCATACTCGGTCGTATGACGTATGGTTCATACAGGTGCTGTACGACGATTGCTGTACGAATGTCCTACAATGCACCCTTTTGTTTTGTTTTGTTTTTGGGTTTAGCTTTTTTACCCTGCAGCCTGCAAAAACTAAAAGACTTTGCACTACAAATCGCGTTTTGTGTCCCTGGTTCCTCCTTTCAGAAATACCGCTTTAATACCATGTTAATTTTCCTTAACCCAATACCCGACTATTAGTTCCAAATAAAATCATTTTATTGAATAAATGCACAATTGAGTTATTTAATGAAACATTATAGCGAAAGCATAATAGAAAAAACATTGCACATGAGATTTTGGGTAAATTACCCTTGGAAAAACCCCTAAGGGAAAATCTATACCTTGTTGATTTTATTAGATAAAATATTGAGCTCTGGGATAATGGCCCACATGAGGAAAAAAAATCAGCAAATAGCCAAGCCTTACAAACCTCAAGATCAATCCTTCGATCTTGCTGGTTAGCTGCTATCTCCCTTGTTTCCCCCTTACTCCTTTCCTCGACCCTTGCCCCTCTGCACTTGGATAGAAGTCCTTCTCCACCCAATCAATGAGATCGCACTCACTCATCATGTGTGTGACACAAGTACATGAGCAAAAGTCCTTCTTTGCTCCAATGTACTCTGTGTGTGTCTCATCCTCTCACTTAGGCTGCCTTTTATTATGTTGAGTTAACCCTAAATCCAAAATCCTAGATCTCCAAAGTGATCAAAGGCTGAGATTAAATCTCACCTTCACTTTAGATCTAATGGCTAGGATTTAATTAACCCACTTAAGTTAATAATGCCAAAACTTAGGCATTTAACTTAATTAAACTCCATTAATCATAAAAGGGCTTTCACTTTAATAATCACTTTATTAAAGTGAAACTCCTAAGTCCTTAGAGGTATTAGTGATGACTTCCACATGTTAGACACCAAGCCAATGTGGAAGTACTTGTCCGATGCTACATACATCAACATGCCCGTTGTACCCCACCTTGTTTGGGATTTACATTGATGAGGTGGAGGCCTTTCTTCACGAGCATATCTAGGACAACAATGGGTGCTTTCTCTACCAGGTTTTGATATCCATCCTACTTTTTGTTGATGATGTGGTCCTCATAGCATCATCTCTAGAGGGGTTACAGAGACAGTTGGATGGCTTAGCTCTCTTCTACAACCTTCGATAGTTGACGGTCAACCATGTAAAACCGAGGTGGTGATCTTCAACGTGTTGAAGAAGACCTCAGACCTCCATTTCTTCTTCAGAGGGGAGGAGATCGAGATCACCAACACCTACACATACTTGGGGGTGTAGTTCTCAGGACCTGCTTCAATTTGCAACCGACCCTCCAACCTCGGGTCAACAAGGGCTACGGATCCTTATCCCTTCTTGAGAGACAGTGCTTTCGTCACCATTTTCAAGACATCTCATTCAAGATGTCCCTCATGGACTCCCTTGTTCGACCCACTGTTCTTTATGGCTTAGAGATTTGGGGGCCTTTTTTACTTGAGTTGGATTGGGCCTTAACTGAGAGAGTCCAAATCCTTCTCCTTCGGCGCATCATTAGAGGAAAGTAGATAGTCCTTCAACACATCATCCTAGTAGAGTTTGGGGCCCGACCCTTTTGACTTGAGACAGTGTTTAGATTGGTCTCTTTTCTGCATTGCGTTCGGAGCTTCGTTGATTTGGTGAAGGGGTGAGACTTGTATCCATACTTGGCCTATTGTTCTTTAGAGACCATTGCCCTCTCTAGCCCTTCGGGCCAAGCTCAAGGTTGGTTCACGGGGGTTTCAAATCTTTTAGAGTCCATGGGCATTTAGATGGATTGTCTCCCTCCGTTTAGATATTCCCTGGCCGCACCTGGCCACCTCCTACCTACCAGGCAGGAGTTGAATAGGATCATCAGGGATGACATTTACAGCCAGTTTATCCAGATTGCTTGGGTTAACCCTTAGGGTGGGTTACGCCCAAAGATGGCCTTTTACACTGAGCACTTCTTGGAGCTTCGAGACACGCTCATTGTTCGACCACAATATACACTTTGCCATTGGGTGCACGCTCTTTGCATTTCCCTAGGCTAGTTTAAAGTGGTTCTCATAGACTTCAGATAGAGACAGACCACTAGATCGATTTATCAGACAAGATCTGCCAGTTATGCCATCTACTAGAGGTTGAGACTGAGGAGCACTTCATCTTCCATTGCCCCATCTATTACAAGATCATAGGAAGGTTCCATTGCTTATTCAGGGGGATTAAGACCCTCATTGGATTTTTTAGATATTCTGACAAGAGGTGCCTAGCCTCATATGTTCAGGAGGCTCTTAGGCTTTGAGTTCACATTCTTCAGCCTCCTACTAGACCAGACTCTATCCAGCAGATCACTTCCTTCTTCACAGCGCTACCCTTTAGAAGGGGCACTAAGAGATAGACAGATGGGTAGGAGAGATGGGTCTATTCCATGACAGACCTATCTCATTACTTTTGGTTCTTCTTGTTCCTAGATCTTCTCTTCGTGTACATCTCCACTTCATAGCGGGGTTCTGGGTTTGGGGTCGAGGGCTATCCATGCCTCAGCTTAGATCTCACCCTCTACTCTACCTTTACTTTATTTTCTGCATCTTGCCTTTTATAGGAGACCTTTTGGTACTCTTGCTTTGTAATGACATCATTGAACTCAACAGTCCCTTTGACCTACTTTTGTGGTCATTAGTCAGACATTAATAAAATTATCTCATCTTATCTGCAAGAATTTATTAGGAGGATGGCTACTGGTTCTTTTCTTATGAAGATAGATTGGAGGGACATAGATGCTTAGGAAAAAGGTTGGAGATCTAAAAATAAAAAATGAAAGACGCATAACAATGTAACCAGCTTTAGTGTTCTTATTTGGTTCTGTGTAAAGTTTAAACCAATGTTGCAAACATTGTGTCGGTGAATATATCACCTAGGGTCTGGAAAGAAACTTATTGGCAACAATTGGGAATATATCGGCAAACTTTAAAAAAAATACAGCAGATTTATATTTTTCTCAAATTTTTAAACATCCCAAGCAATGATAACATTAAATAAACACATTGCCACTTAAAAATGAAAATGAAGCTTAATATATAAGATCATTGTCAAGTGATACATCACACATCGGTACTGAATCCTGTCCTGAAGCCTGACTCCCGAGTCTCAAAATTACATCAAAAAGTATAATAAATTGGACCCTTGCTCAAATTGGACTCTTTGCTTAAGAAAATTTATCTCCCAAGATGGACCCCATAACTCATGTACAGGAATTTTCTGTTAGTTAAAAACAATTTTGAATTATCTTCTCAACTCTTCATTGATCTGTGTCTGCATGCTATAACCAAAACAAATTATAATTTTATTCTCCCCATTCGACTGTTATGACTGTTATTGATTGAAGATGATGTTCCAGGGGTTTTCGACTTCTGAGGTCTGCTGCGGGGGTCAAGCAGGTGGCGGCCCCATTGCAGCACAATTCCCACTGATTCTCCATGGTATCAGTGAATCTATCCCTACTTCACAATAAATACGCTAGTGGCAATGACAACACTTGATTTCCCCTGCTTAGCTTGATGGAAAATGGTGAATTTCTCCTTTGTCCTCAATCCCGTGCTTCTGCTTACAAAATGAGTAAAAGAAGTAAAAAAATGAATTTTGTGGGAACCTGTTGTGGACCCGGCGATTTTTTCCATTGAAACACGATTTTCTAGTGATATATTGCAATTTTTTAAATATATCGTGATATATTCTAATTTTGAACAAATTGTGATTTTTACTGGCGATATTATCACTGTGCTGAGAAAATTGTGATACATTGCTTTGTCAGTGATACATCGCACACTGGTGTAAACTTTTCCAACTCAAACACAAACCTAGTACCTACAAGAAAACTGTTGCTTTGAGTGTGAGAAAATATACATTTTGTCCTCAATTTGTGAAAACGAGTTCAGCTCATGTAAGCACACATTCAGGTTTCAAAGCTTAAAAGATATTTGATAAATCCCTGCAGCATAGATAAAAAGAATTTACCTATAGCCTTAGAGAAATTTACAATGATTTCTCCATTTCAACACTTAATAAGCAATTGATTAGTGCTGTTCTGTAACAGTTTTCCCAAGCACTAGTGATACTTCTTGATGAGTGGACTTAACTATATTGTAATGACTAGAAAATGGTCCTAGTAATAGGAACGATTGTTTATCTTACTACTTACCACAATATTATGGTACCTCTATGTTTCAACACAATCGAGACTCGCAATGTTTTGAGCACCTCTTTGTGTTGCAGCAGATATACTGCAATATCATGAACTTGCAATGATTTCATATGGTCTTGCTGTCTCTTACAGAAAATTCTATTCATTTTACTATCATCTCGTCTAACTGATATCTAGTAGATCTTTCTAGTACTCTCTTTTCTTCTCTTTCCCTGCAATTTGATTAACTTGCAATGATTTGATACAGTCTTGCTGTCTCTCGCAGAAAATTCTTTTCGTTTTACTCTCATCTCGTCTTACAGCTAGTAGATCTGTCTTACACTCTCTTTTCTTTTCTTTCCTTTATGTACTACTTATTTAATGCATGTCTTTTGTTTTAAAATTTATGCGTTTGGAGTAGCCTAGGGCACATCTACAGCTAGTATCCCCAATTGTACTTCCTAGTCTCATTGACCTATCATATTGGTCATTTTTTGGACATTAATAAAATTATCTTATCTCAAACAATGTTCCTAAACAATGAACTTTTTGTTTGGATGGTCTCTTTTATGTTCTGTTTATAAAGATTCTGTTTAACTGAGCCCAATTTTGATGAGACATGTTTTACAATATGAAACATGATGAATCATAGTCATAATTTCTGTAAAATTTTTGTCTATCAGGTACTGGATGAGTACCAAAAGAACTTTGGTGATTCCTGGAGAACTATTCAGTTGGATGCAAACCAATCCTGGCCCTACTTAAATGATGCTCTGACTAAATTTCAGGTAACAGGCATTTTACTTTCTTGAAGGTCAAGAAAACGGTCTTTCTTTGGTTGCAGATGATTTCAATATTTCAGGAATGGCAGTGGCTGCAACCATTTCCGAGTGCTTTAAATTTATTAGGCAGAAAATCATATGAATTCATTTATTTTTCAGCCTGTACTGTTACTAAATATTTATCTGTAACTTCAAGCTGAATTGAATCACATGGTATTGCACTGGAGTTCTTATCGTCAGGCAAGGAGATAACGAAGTATCAGTATGTTTTTCCAGGATCCAGCAGAGGCGGATAAACTTCTGAAGATCCAGAGAGACTTGGATGAAACCAAAATCATTCTGGTGAGTTTTCAACTTTGATTCTGTTGCAGTTTCCATCAATGTTTAGCCAGTTTGTCTGCACTTACAGCTTTCATCGAACATTGATATCTTACAGACTCCAAGAAGTTTGGCCACCTTGTTTGCTTTCGTGCATGTAATATATAATATAGAAAGATGAACATATTGTCTGGGATTGTTTTTATAACTATAAATATCAAAGCAACAATTACAATTCACAAATTATCAAAACTTTGCTCCTGAAAATGTGAAATGCAGTTTGTAAATGTATTGGGTTTTATATGAATAAAAAGATTGGATGGCAGTTCTACATAGCTATGAATCTTAAACCTGTATACAAGCTGTAACTCTTTAACCTGAGGTTATCCTTGAATATCAAATAAAGAATATTAGAAAAATGATGTGAAAAAATTGTTTGCATCATGGAGACAAAATACAAGACTGGCTGCATAGTAAGCACTGCACAGAGTATATGTAGCAATTAGAGAAAGAAAAGATGGAGGAGGAGGCTGGCTGATCACTGGAATGACTCAATAAAATAATGCTATTCGACCCTCTCTTATAGATATCCAAATTGTCAAAATTGGATGGCCTGCGCATGCAATAATAAACCGCTGTTAGGCGGCTGTTTAAGTGAGGAGAACTGCTGCAAATCTGCTATATAACAAAGCCATAAATAACCCCCAATCTGCTCATAGCCATACACATGGCTCCAAAACTAACTAAACAATAGCTGCAAGTGTAAATAAAAGGGGGCTGACCTCTTCAAAAATAAACCAAAGCTCATGCAACACCTTGAATTCCATTAATAACACATGAGAGGTTGACTTGACTCAAGATGACTAATCTGCCTCCAAAAATAAGAATTCGAAAAGAAACCAAAGCTCATGCAACACCTTGAATTCCATTAATAACACATGAGAGGTTGACTTGACTCAAGAGTCAAGATAACTAAGCTGCCTCCAAAAACAAGAATTCTTGACTTGTCCAATAATAAATTGCCATCTCACATGCAAACTAATCAATGAGGTTGACTTGGTAAAAAATAAACATTTCCCAAACTTTCTGTCCTCCAAAGTTAGCAAAGAGAAATTAGGAAACCACAGAAATTAAGCTAGGCACCGCCTCCTTTGTTAAATTTCTCTTAACCCAACACTTGCAATTAATTCCAAATAAAATCACTTATTGAATAAAAGCACAGCTGAGTTATTTAACCAAACATTACAACGGAAGCAAATAAGGAAACCATACACAAAGTCCACACGTAATTTCTTGGTAAAGTACCCTTGGAAAACCCCTAAGGGAAAACCAGTACTTGTGTTGATTTTATTAATATAAAATCTTGGGCTCTCATCCTGGGATAGTGGCCCACCTGAGGAAAATACAATGCAGCAAATAGCCTAGCCTAACACACATGGCTGCTATTCCTTTGCTGCCCCTGCTCCTTTCCTCGGCCCCTGCCCCTGCACACTTGGATGAATGTCCTTCTCCACCCAATCAATGAGATCTTCTATCTCACTGTGTGTGTGTGTGTATGTGTCCTCCTCTCACATAGGCTGCCTTTTATAACCTTGAGTTTACACTAAATCCAAAACCCTAGATCTCTAAAGTGATCAATGGTTGAGATCTAATCTCGCATTCACTTGATATCAATGGCTAGGATTTAATTTAATTACTAATGCCAAAAACTTAGGCATTTAATTAAATTAAACTCACTTGATTATAATAAGATGTTCGCTTAAATAATTAATTTATAAAGTGAATTTCCTAACGTTCATAGGAGTATTAATGTCTCCCACATGTTAGACACAATAACTCATGTGGGAGTACCTGTTCGATGCAACTAAAACATCAACAACCTTTTCCAAAAATGGTGACAAGTCACCCACTGAAAATAGAACTGGAGTCATGAAAACCAATTTTAACCAACTACCAAATATACCAAAGACCTGGGGTTTTCTTGATGAAACAAACTTGGAAAATCCACCATGTGTCACATTGAAAAAATTCCACTTGCTTAGTCCTCACCAGTTCCCAACTGCTCTCTAGAAGCAGGAGTCTAGTGCCCATACTTGCTAAAAATAACATTGCTAAATATAAACATGCCAAAAATAGTAGTTCGACTTCTAAAAAATAGGAAATATGAAAAATGAGGGGACTCACTATGAGACCACTGCCAAATATAGCACTACTAAAAATAACAACCTCTCACATATCAACAAAATCAATCTCATCGGGCTTGATTTTCTGTAAATAATCCAAATATATGCTCAGAATCGTCATACTCCATCATCACCTGGAAGCATCTCTATCTCCCACACTGGAAGTAACTTTGTCTCCTACACTGGATCTAACACTGCTGCACTCTAATCTTCCTGATTGGGTGCTCCCTCTGTCACTGAGGCAAGTCTTGCTGTCTGGCATGATCCTTCCCTAGAAGACACCGTGCTCCTAGAAGCTTCTTGCTCCTGAACCTCTTGTCTAGCCATCTCAACCCATGACACCCTCTCGACAATCTTGGAAGATGTCTCTCTCCCATATGGACCTGAAGGTTGGCTCCCACCGAGTGACTGACTCCCCCTCTGAGCCTCCCAACTCCCTCTGAATCCACACAACCTCTGGAGCTATCTGGTCCCTGTCCACTGTCCTTTGCACAGTCTTGGGAGGTTGCTCCTCCCCACTTGATGTTGAGGGTTGACTCCCTCTGACTTTGGCTCCCTCAGAGCCGACACTACTGGTGGGGCTACCTGTCTCATCATTGGTGGGGCCACCTACCTCACCACTGGTGCACCTATCTGTCCCCTCTGAACCTGTGCTATTAGTGGGGTCACCTGCCTCACCACTGGTGGAGCTACCTTCTCCTCTCCTGTCATCCATATCCTCCCTGGACCAATTGAGTCCATATCCTATAAAACCCTGGCAACATCTCTTGTGCATAGATCCCCTACACAAAAGGTTCCCAAGATCTAGGAAGGCCTACCAACGCAACATCCAATAACACCTGTCCATCTTGGAATAAAAGTGCATAGCCTTTCTCCTCGATCATTGAGGCTGAGAACACACTCCTAGCACCCGTAGCACGTTTTCCACTCGCAACACACCCCTTGACTCCATCCAGAATACCACTACTCCAGATCTTGTACTGCATGCCTAGTCCCCATACCAAGCTCCACGTACATACTTGAGTTAGACACTGTGAATCTCATGAACAAATCTTGTGCCCCTCTCATGTGCCTGTGGCTCCCACTATATAAGAACCATGCAATCCTCCATGGCAAGCATCCTACTTACCCAAGTCACGATCATCTAATGAACTTCTGCTCGAGTCCATCATCCAAGTCACCAAACTCTCCATGCATACACACACTGCAATTGAACCTATGTCCTCCTCTGAACAGTCCCAAGCTACGGATGGACACTCGGTCTAGTCCACTCTTGACCACCACAACTCATCTCTGCAAGTGTCCTCATCCTCTTGGGTCAAATACCTCATACATTTTCATATCTCAACAATGTGCAACTCTCCATCCTGATGAAGACTCTATCTCATCAACCTGCCAAACATTCGAAGCTATCTCGTCTGTGCCAAAGCACCTAAGTTGCACCCATCGCAACTCACTGTGACAAGACACTTGAAGTCCATCCAAGGAGTTGGCGACCCGCCACACAACATACTGCTGCGAACCGAGCTCTCCGCCAATCCACCAAAACTCCCAACCTGCCACACCACCAAGCTGCAATAGTCCACAACTCTTCGTTTGGATTGTCTGCTCCATGTCTCAAACCAGAGACAATCTAATCTGTTGCCATCTGCAACCGTCACTGTAGCTCCCTCTCAAGCAAACTCCTCAACACTGCTACAACTCCATCTCAGAGCTATCACCTGTGACTTGTCCGAACAAAAATAAGAAATCTGCAACCAATTGTAGCAGCTATGTGTCTCAAACATGATCCCCTTCTCTTCAAATCCCAAGCTCTGATACCATGTCAATTTTCTCATGCAACTCTATGTGACTAATTTTAGATCTGAAAATTGTTTCCTAGTGATCTAACAATAAAACCCTAGCTGTTATCACCGAACAACTTTACACTGAAATTATGGACAGAAAAAAATATTGCAGCGGAAACAACAAGATCAGAGATGAATCAACACATGTGAGATACGAATTTCTGTTCTGTAAACTTTATCAAATTCAGATTTTCTGAGGGCAAAACCAGTCCTCCCGGCTAACACAGCTGACACCCAGCTGAAACTCAACTGTCACAAAAATTACACCAAAAAATGAAGACAAAACCTGTCTTCTGCAAACTAGAAACTCAACAAACCGAACCTCAACAAATACCTGAAACTTCCTCTGCTTGCAAATCTGCTGCAGCCACCTGTACACTTGCTGACGTCAGCAGTACAGACTGCGGTACCTGCCCAAGACCCTCGCATTACAGCGTGAAGTTCCTCACATGTACAGCCTGTAATTTTCACACGTGGGGCCTATTCCTTCTTCCTCATACGTGCGGCCTGTAATTCTCACACATGCGGCCTATACCTTCTTCCTCACACGTGCGTTGTTTCTCCTATCCTCCTTGCTGGGAAATATGCCTTCCTTGGCTTGAGATAGAAACAAAAAATCACCTCTAACCCTAGGCCAGATTTACTACAATTGCAGAATTTCCCTTGCTGAAATTTCCAAGCTCCTAGCACAAGTGCAGACTCACTTATGCTAGTTCCATTATGTCTCCACACACAATGATGAAATGTCACAATGACTTGACCTTTATTTATACAAGTCGAAAGGGTGTGTCAAAAATCCCTTTCACAAGTCAACATCAAATTAGACTTTCTTATGGGTGTGAAGCCCCAACACAAACCCACAAAGCCCATCACCAAGCCCCCAACTCAAAATACAAGGGGGTTTTCGCCAAACCGAAAGTGTGATGTGGTGCCTACGATGATTCCCACATGCCCAACAACAAGGGTCATGTGAGAATACCTGCCCGAAGCTACAAAACATCAACAATGTTTGGCACCACTACCGTCACTACATTTGTCCACCAATCTTGTCTTAGATCATGGCTTTTTTTCCAAGGCCTAACAACCACCCAGGTCATCCTTGGTGACAACTGTAATAAGTAGTTAGCAAAAACTATGATGGTTGCCATATCAAATTGGATGCCATTCGCCAATATGCCCATGTCTTATGCTTAAGCCTTTGGTCTTGGTGTCTTTTTGCCTTCTCTAGTGCAGAGTGTGGAGGCAGTCCATCTCCTAGTTTGTTGCATTGTTACATCGCCATTGCTCCTTAAACTTTGTGGCTTATGCTTGCTTTCCTATGCAAAATATTGAGTGTGGAGTTATTACTTTTGCTCTACCACACCCTCATCTCCACATGTAAACACTTCTATGTGCACTTTGCTTCTTATGCAATATGCAGAGTGTGGAGTGCAGAGCTACACTCTACTCTGACCCCCAACCTTTCCTCTACATGCCTTTTTCCTTAGCCATTTTGGACTTAGCCAAGGCAGTGCAAAAGGACTTTAGCTAAGGTCTGGATGGTGGCTTTAAAGCCATTAAGTCTACAACTTTGGTGACTTCTGCGTGTTGAACCCTACTCATTGTTTGTAGTGAAACTTGATCAAATACTTAGGCCCATTTTGGATCAGTATATTGTGTATGCTCGGTAAGGAATCCTTTCCAACCGAAAGAAAAAAGAATAAAAACACTCGAGATAACATATCTTTAAGATAACTTAAAGTGTCTTTTTTCTCTTCATCTTTGCAACTTAATGAGCTTAGTGTTTGTTTGGAGATCACAAACAATTTGCAAGGTGTTTTAGAGGGAAATTTTCATGCTTGTTTTCATCATTGAAGAGCACAAATAGTGTTGAGGCATCTTCTATTGACAACGGGGACATTCATTTTGTATGTATTGCTTACTTATGATATCTTAATACTATTGAAACGTCTAGTTATCGAGCCAAATTTTTTGAAGGTACAAAAGTATTTTCTATGTTTCATGGTATTTGTTTTAATTTTGTTTTGAATCTTATACATCTATAAATAATTTTTTATTTGTTTTATCCAAGTGTATCAAATCCAAAGTTTTCTATAAATTTGTGGTATTTGTATCTATATATGTCTCATAGTAACTTAAATTGTTACGATCTAAATAATAAATGTTGAATACCACAATGCCACTCCAATATTTTTTTCCAAAGAAAAAATCCTTGTATTTGATATATCAATAGGAAATCAAAATACACATAAGCTAGCCTTTCGGCTCAGTTAATCTTCCCTGATACTAACCTAGACATATGCATTTCATCTTCCATAATAGATCCATCTAGGATTCCTACATAGCCATGTAAAATCAATCTAAAGAAAAATTAACATGACCATAATTGTTTTTAACGTCTAAGAAAACATAAGTCTATATCTGCCGCAAAACTTATCCACCAAACATCGAAACAAAGACAACTAAGTAGCTGCCAGTAGGGCATTGTCCTTATATTCATGTTCCACAAGGAGTCCTTGCAGTGTAATGGCTTCTTTTGACAACAAATCTTCTTTTTGATTAAACTCCTTGTATATATAATGCCACTCCAATATTATGCGAAATAGTGAATGGAATATTATTAAGATGCCACTTCCAGGGAAAAAAAGTTCATAATTATACCTTTGTAATAGAAAACACAAGACAATTATCCATGAGTCTCCCTATCCTATATACATGAGAATAATTAGGGATAAGTATTCCTAGATGGCCATCTAGGTCGATGCGCGTAGAAGTAAAGAGAGCCCCCCTTGATCCCAAACGAGTCCCAAGTAGAAGAATGTGAGAAGTAGAAGGAAGAAGATGTACTATTGGGAGAGTAATGATGATAATAATATGAATAAGGGTTAGATTCATACATAGTACCCCCTTCAAAAAGTTTTGCTCTCAAAGATTTGTAGTTGAGGGTGTCATTGCACGAAATGCTCATCTTCGCATATGGAATTTTTGGAGTCAAATTCCTCCTTTTGATGCAGTGTTTTTTGATAGGTTTGTTCTTGAGATGACAAGTACAGAGGTCAATTATTACTTCGAGTTATAGAACCAACTTGCCCACCTTGTCCACTTCTTGAACTTCAGTTTGACTAGAATATTTTGAATTGCATGGTGTTTTATCTTGTTCTGAGCCAATTGAAGGTTTCCCTTAAGTACTTGTAGCATCTCTTGAGTTTGCGGAAGATGAGAATTGATTGTCTTGACTTTAGAATAGCATTGCAAGTGAGATGCGATGTTGGGATGGGTACTTCTTGATATAAGCTCAATGGCATGCTCATGATCTCATGACAGGGGAAGACCCTTGGGAAACTACTTATTTTGGCTTACCCAAGTCAAGACATTATTGTTGTTGAACTTTCTTATGTTATGAAGAGTATATGGAAGGTGTGGGAGGCTATTCAACCCTTTCTCTCTTGGAAGGAGCTTTCCCTCCAAACTAGCCTGCCTTTCAACAATCACTGCCTTTGGTGATCACCTCTTGTTAAAGATGAGGGCAAGCCTTTGGAAGAAACTTCTTGGTTCTTCGCCTTAAGGTTGTTCCAAAAGGGTATTAATCTAGCCAATGATTTGTTTAACAATAGTTGCATAATTGGCTCTATTGGGCCGAGCTCAAATGGAAATTCCACTCAACTAATGCAGATAAGTTCATTTTGGAACAAATTCAAGGCTTTGTCCCACATGAGCTCATGATCAAGCTTGGCCTCCCAACATCTCGTTCTTGGTGGCGAGACTGGTGATGGGTTAAGATCACAACAATCACGAGGTATAAGTTAACTATGGGGTATAAGTGGCTTTGCTTCCAGCCATTCCTTAAAGGTCAACTAAATGAACCGTGGCAACATAAATCCCAACAATAGACTTCACTTTTCTGCCTTTGAAGCATTTGGAAACTAGTGTTAGAACCCAAGAAAGCAATTTTTGCATGGTGCTTAGTTATGGGATGGCTCTTTGTAGATAAGAGACTATCATACTTGGGTGTGCAAAATCCACACTGCCCACGATGTGGGTGAGCAAAAAAATGTAAGCATCTTTTTTAGTTTTGCCCTCAAGCTAGGTTTACCTAGGCATTGGTTGAGATTGTGTCAACAAAATCTCCCTACCTCCCTCACCTGGAATGTTTCCTTGTTAGGTTACCAACTTTCCTTGGCTATTGAATTTCACTCGATGTGGATTCTTGTTAGGGTTAACATGTGTATTGGATATGGAAGAGATATAATGATGTTTATTTTAATGTTGTTGTCTCATCACAAGTCTTTTCTTGGTATGATGGCATGCTAATGGGAGCCGCATGTCCTTGCAAATCACAGTTCAATCTTGGAAGGTTCAAGTCAAGATGGAGGGATTCATTATCGCGCTTCTTTGTAGACGAGTAATAAGTTTGAGCCCACAAAATCCCATGTGACCTTGTAAAACTTACAACGGAAACCATCAAGGCTAAGTGCCTTGTCATCAACCATTTCAAGGAGGGATACCAAAAGCACATCAAGGGATAGAGCTTGGTCACAAGCTTGATGTTGTTCCTCAAAGACCAAGCATGGGATTAAGTCTAGACACCTTTGTGTGTTGGTTGACCTTTCTTTAGTTAGGCCTTGCGTTTGGAATACCACCTTGCAATGATCTATAAGTTATTTCTTGGAAGCCTCTTGGAAAGTGGTTTTGCGCTAGGATGTTTTCAGAGCAGAGATGTTCTTGATGGCTTCCTTAGTGGTAAGAATTTAAAGAAGGCTTTGGTGGGCTAGTGATCAATTTTAAGCCAATGAAGTTGAGCTCTCAATGGGGCACCTTTAGCATGGGGAGTCACATCCAAGTGGAGAAGGTGGTGCAATGTGGTGTGGCCGCTTGAGCTTACATTTCCTTATTATGAAGGGCCCAATGCAGAGATTGTAGGATTTTCTCCAATTCAACTCGAACAACCTTACTGTGATTTCGTCTAATCTTTGGTAATTTTATGCCCATGACCTTGCACAAAAGCAATAGTTTTGGAAATGGCGTCTTCCCACCAGACAAAGTAGTGAGGATCACCTTGAGGTTAGGGATTGGATTCCACACAATTTTAATGCAGGGTAAGTAGCTCAGGCTTTGCTAGTCGGAGACGTTCATGATGTATCCAATCCTTGGAAAACACATCCTTTGAGTCCCCTAGGAAATGGAAAATTGACTAAGTTGGTGGTTCAATAGAGTGGCAGTACCAACGAAATGGACAAACCTGCCTTTGTTAGAGTAAAAATAAAACAAATTTTGCTAAAAAGAAGGGATTGATTCTGCTATTTGTAAATACTCTTCGGTCCCTTCTTGAAATTAGTCTAAGTGAATTAGAGAGCATTAGAGTCTTGGCGACGATTACGGTTGGGGTCATAGAGCCCATGGTGGGCCTGTAGAGCAGACCATGCTTCTTTTTTCCCAGTTGGTAGACGGGTAGGTAATGCCCCTTTGTCTTTCAAACATACAACCATGTTAAAGTCTCCACACATGAGCTATGGTGCATTAGCTAGTTCATCAAGTAATCAATGCTAGAAAGTTGCATGCTCCCTTGAATCCTTAGAGGCATAGATATCGGGTAGGCGTAGGAGTTGGCCATCGAGATTGAATAACACCCAAAGAAGACTTTGTGAGTGGTCTGTGAGATTATTTAACATGTTCGTAACATAATATGCCATTGAAGTTAAAGTGATTATTTAACATGTTTGTAACATAATATGCCATTGAAGTTAAAGTGATTATTTAACATGTTTGTAACATAATATGCCATTGAAGTTAATGATAATAATTAGTATTAAGATTGTTAATTGGGTTTAGATTGGGTGATTGGGAGGAATGATTGTTATTCGTATTCGAGTTTGAATTCGACGCCCATGAAAATTGGCAAAAAATCATCACCAATTTTTTTTGATAAAATTCGTCATTAAATTCAATATATATATATATATATATATAATATAACATATATTAAATAAAAAATATATTAATACATATTAGATATATATTTATAACATAGGTTATGTATATTATAATATAACTTATAATTATATATAACTTCAAAATTAAAAAAAAGGCTTTATTTATTTATTAAAGACTTACAAATAGGTTTACGGGATATAATTTTCTCGATGATTTATTACTATGCATCTCACGTCGCTATTCTCGATGAACATATGCCGATATAACGGTAGAAATATTAGAGAATTGTAGGTGTCTCAAGTCTCGTATCCCATATTTCCAGCAAAAAAATGCATTAAGCAATAGTCGTGCGAAGATGACTCCAAGAAGGGAGGAACAAGAACGAAGTCTATTCAAACCTTAATTAATGTCCCTAATCACTCATAAATTGACTCTTGTTGCTTCCTTTGTTGACTGTTGAAAACTCTTGGGCCGAATTTATAAAAAGGTCGACGAATTTGATGTAGCAGTTTAAGATTTGCCTGAATTCGAACTCCATCATTCCAATCTGGTGAATGCGGTGATTTAGCCTGCAAGTGACATGTTGAGCTCATAATGAGTATATTGTTTTAATGACTTTGAACTTGTTGTTGATCAGCATTGTGCCCTAAAGATTCTAGGGTTTACCCTGGGTACCATCCTCGAAATGAGGGGAAGTACTCGGGGTTTTTTCCCAGGATTTGTAACCTAGGAAAAAATAATAATTAGTATTCAGGTTAGGTGGTTAGACCACATAACCATCTTAGGGCACCGTATATGATGTAATACATTGTGAGATACATGAGAGAGTGGCCCCATGCATTTGATGTACTTGGGCAGCCTACCTTGGTATAACCCTATGGTGTATTGTTGGAACATTATCAATGATATATGTCATTTATTATTCTCACCACTATATTGTGTGTTTATTTTCATGTGTATATGTGGTTATAAAATCATACAAAGTGTGGCTTCACAAAGTCTCTAGGGTGGGAAGATGGAGAAGTAGGGTAGTTTGAAGCTAAACAAAGAAAATAAAGAGAGAAAATAACATTGTAAGGGATTAATTTACAAGGTTTGTATGAATCTCTCTAGATCAGATTTGGATGTGGAACTTGAAACCTTCATTTATCCTCAACCGCATCTTCATATGACCTGAAATTTTACATGTATTCCCCTGGTTTCTCATCAAATTCCCTTTTTGAATTACTTGATTTGGACAAGCTAGTCAAATTTAAGTTGACCTACTATTTTTTGACCCTTCTGCAATGGTATATACACTAACCTTGCATTAGCAATATCTTTGTGATTTTTGTTCCAATCATTGTGAAATCTATGACGTAGGGATCACACATTTTGGATTTGCCAAATAGATATTATGCCTCATTTACCAAACATTGTTATGTTTAGCCATTCCTCATAGAGTAAACTTGTATAGATCGTAACTCCTTGATTTCGTGTCAAATAATTTCAAATTAAATATGCAACAACCTTGGATATCTTCTATTTAATGAATCAGGGACACATACTTTGTATTTGGAAATCAAAAGATATGCACAATTTATTGCTAAGTTGCAAGAAACGTCTATCTGGGTCTCGTTCTAGTACTCAAAATGCACGGAAACGTCGAAACATGTATGAAATGGCTTGGTCCGTACCATATGGCATTTCATGATTTACAATACTACCCAGGACGTTTTTGTGCCATTTTGGCGTGTTTGTATGGCATTTTAGTGCTTTTTGTTGACTTGTATAGGGCCACCCAAGCATTCATGAAGGTTGTGGGCCCTGTTAGCACAAATTTCCACCCTCCAATCTGCGCTGATAAACCTGTTACGACAGCGGTAAAAACTTGGTTAATTCAAGGAGAAATAGCCCCAGATGTCACGGGCTAAACCCCTCTCTGTTCGGGTTAGGCCTTGCTAGCCTCTGAGGGGGGTCCCTGGGCACAATGAAGCACCCTTGGTTAAATGATGCCACGTAGATGCCACATCTCACTAAAACTCTGCCACGTTGAAATTTGATCTCGCCACTAGGCACTGCATGGATGATGACTAGACTTGTTAAACATAGCAGCTGCTAAAAATGTCCATCCGGTCCCTAAATTTTGAAACTTGTCGAAACTGACCCAAACTTTCCACAAATGCTCGACATGACTAGGGGAGAACCATCATGTGTCTACAACGAAAAATATACACTGTTAAAAATATAAATTCCTCACATGTCCATGATATTATACTCATTAAATTCGATTTCCCCAAGGAATCCGAATCCGCAATCAGAATTGACATGCGAGCCCTGGTGCTCAACCTGCTAAAAATAGAAAGTTGTCCGAATGCCCTTGAATTTATACTCATTGATCTCTTCTTCCTGCAAGGGCTCCAGATATGCAATTAGAACTGTCATGCGGTCCCTGATACCCAACTTGCTAAAAATAGTAATCTGGGTGGCATCATCTGGAAAAGGTCCAAAAGCCTCTGGATGCCTCAAGGATCAATATTGCGCTCTCGGAATCTGAATCTGAATCTGAATCTGGGGCGTGGATCACAACCTGCCAAAAATAACAAGTCCCTGCATGTCGCCCGAAAAAAGTGTCATCGTGCCTAGAATCCGACAAGGACTCATACTGTATGCTCTAAATTGCCCCAAAGTACCAGGAGACCCACTCAAACTGTGCCTCCTAAAAAGTAGCAACACCTGTATGTATACATCTTTCTCTCAAAAATGCATGGAAACCAAGTAGATTGTGACTCTGAACTAAGGAACCATGTATTGATCATGTACCTACCTCGTGTGTGAACCAACCTCCTGCTTAACATAAGTGCTAAAACCCTGGGAAATCTCAGTATGCCTACCAAAGTGCTGCATGCTGGCTCTTAACCTTCAATATTTTCAAGGGTGAAAATCTAGGGGTTAACAATGGCGACTCAAGGGGATAGGATCCCCCTGTGGGATGTCGAGAACCATAAGAATGTCTGTGTCCATATAATCAAACTGATGCCCTGTGAGAACTCTGTAAGATGTACCAATGATGCTCTGTGAATTGAGGAATGTGTACTAAAATACCCTTGTAACTGTGTGGAAGGATACAAAGGTCTTGTAAGTTGATGGAGAACAACCTGTAATCTGACTTGTAGTACCAAACTCTGTCCAATGCGCCATGGCGTCAAAATATATAATCATCCCACTGAAAGCTGAAAACCAAGGGGTCTCATATGAATCTGCCACCTGCTACCACCCGATAATGTACACTCCTCCCCGTGGTAAATGTGTTGATGTCGACACAAGGGAGAAAGTCACTTCATCAGATGTCAATAATGTAAACACCTGTGAAGTGCGAAGGAACACCACCAATAATGTCAATGGGTCCTAAGGTACGAGCACAACCTGACACTGTGAAAGATGTTCTAAAGTTGAACAGTGGCAAGAATCATCCAATCGCGGCCCAATGATGCTCAACCTTGTCAGATGCGAAACAACCGCCAATGAGGCTAATGATTACTAAGGTGCTCTACTTTTGGGTCATCTGTAGATAATGTGTTGAAGTCGATACAAGATGACTTGCTGAAAAGAAGAGCAATGATGTCTCTCTACCCTCAGCGCGAAGTGATGACTTAAGAAGATCAAGATGAATGAATCATGTACCATATCCCTACGCTGGATGGGGAGGAACTGACTCAAAGCGGAAGATTGAATGATAAAAGATGAGGAGACAAGACATAAGATGACTCAAGACACTCCTATGTCTCCTCAAACTATCCATCTTAAAGGCTCAATACTTCGAGGACAATGACAAATGGAAACCCCATCCAAGCTCACTCTAATGATTGACACAAAGGCTCGGCATGCGTAAGATAGACATTGAAAATTTGACCCAAGAATAACATTTATGGATAGCCATTTATTCAAGAAAAAGAAAGACGCACAAGACTCGACCACATGCTGATATAACTAGGATAAAATCAGCAACACTTATGCAAAGACTGAAAAGTAAATACAAAAAGTAAATTGCTGTCCTAAAACTGTAAAAAATCAGCAAGAAAGAAAGACATGAAAAGACAATGCTGAAAGGAAAGACAACTCCTACCCTAAAGCCACCCACAAAACCCCAAAATTGTTTGGGACTATGTCCCTCATTGGAAAAATAACTTCAAGCACTGCCCATTAACGAGCAGCCCTATAAGTTCCCCCTCAAAATCAGCCAACTGAAAAGTGTTAGGCCCTACTGATGAATCAATGATGTATGGGCCCAACCAAATATTGTTGAACTTGCCATGGTCACCTGATTTTTCATTTTTCTTGTCCCACAACAAGACCATGTCACCAACCTGAAACTGCTTGCCCTTTGCCTTTTTGTCAAATACCTTTTTGACATGTGCCTGATAATTTGTGAACTGTGTATAGGCCATAAGTCTATCTTCCTCCAATTACACCAACTCATCAATACAGTTTTGTAATGCTTCCTTGTTGGTGGAGAAATATCCCAATAGCTTATACGCAGGCAACTTCATGTTGATGGGTAAAACTGCATCCAATCCGTAGACCAACGCAAAAGGGCTCTTACCAGTTGATCTCTTCTGTGTGATTTGGTCTGCCCATAGAGCAAATTTGAGACAACTGTCCCAAGCTCTCTTGTTGTCCCCAACTGTCTTTCTTATTATCTTGATCAATTCTTGTTACTTGATTATGCTAAACCATTTCCCTGTGGGTAGTAATTGGCCGCATGGGCCAAAGTAATACCATACTGAGAACAAAATGCCAATAACTCAATTGATCGAAATACACTAGCATTATCAGTCGTAATCTTCCGCGGGACACTGAATCTGGTGAGGATACTGTCCTCCAAAAACCTGATAATAGTAGCACTAGAAGATGTCCTAAGTGGCACTGCCTCCACCCATCGCGTAAAATAATCAGTGGCTACTATTATCCATGTATGACCTGCACTGGAACTCTGTGAAAATTGCCCAATAAAATCGAGACCCGATTGCTGGAACGGAGCCTCCACAATGACTGGATCTAATGGTAAAGCAGGAAGCTTCTTCTTTCCATCAAATCTCTGGCATGCCTCACATGCCCGAACAATGTTGGCCAATAATAACCTGCGCATAATCTTGTGTGCGGGGGTTCAAGCTGAAAAATGTCCACCACACACCCCAAATTGTAGCTCTTTCAAGAACTCCTTGGACTTATTCAAGTCCACACAACGCAAGATGACTCTTGCAGGACTCCTCCATCCTAATTGTCCCTGCCACACACAATACTTGGCAGCCCGAAGCTGTAAAGATTGCCTCTGCGTCTTAGTAAAGTTAGGGGGACAAGACAAGTTCTCCAAATATAAAATGATATGCTGATACCAATCTGAACCCCTAAATGGATCGGTTAAGAGATTTACCTAAGCACTTACTTGCCAATCCTCGATAGCCTCCAAATTCTTCTCCGCCATCATCCTTGCTAATCCTTGGCCTCTTACCAACTTGGTAGGCCTCACTTCTAAGTCATACTCTTGAATCTTGGTAATCCACCTCCCCTTGGTTCCATTACAATCCTTTTGAACCAAGATATCCTTGACCATGGGGTGGGGGACATAAGCAATGATGCGCGAGTTCCAAAAGTAAGGCTTGAAGTGGGCCAACCCCTTCACTAGATCATAGGCTTGCTTCTCCATCGATTTGTAATCTAGTTCAGGTCCTTGCAAGGCCTTGCTCATGAAGGCTATGGGTTGCTCCAATCCTTCCTCGTTTTTCTGCAACAAGACAATCATAGTTGAATCAGAAGCAAAAGAAAAAATTTGAAAATATTTAGCATAATTAGGACTAATAAGAACAAGTGAGTGACACAAAGCCTGTTTGATATCATCGAAAGCCTTCTTGGCTTCGTCACTCCATTTGAGGTCATGGTCTTTCTTCAACATATCCGATATGGGTTTGGCTATCTCTGCAAAGTTAGGCACAAAGCGCCTCACCGTTGATCCTACGGAAGAATGACTGAATGCCCTTCCGAGTAGATGGGCATGGAATCTCCATGATACCCTTGACCCTTTCAGAGTCTATTCTTACTCCTTCCTTGGAGACAATGTGCTCGAGCAACTTTCCCTCAAATACCCCAAGAATTGACTTCTTCGGGTTACGAGAGATACCAAGAGACTTGCACCTGTCAAAAACCTTTGGTAAATGAGTGACATGATCATCTCTATCCTTGGAAAAAACAATGAAGTCAACTTGATACACTACTATGAATTTAAGCAAATAATCTAAAAAAGCATAATCAATAGCACGTTGGAAAGTTGCACCAACATTCATCAAATCGAAAGGCATACAAATATATGAATAAGTTCCCCAAGGAGTAATGAAAGCTGTCTTATACCTGTCCTGCTTGTCAACTAATACCTGATTGTAATCGGAGAAACCATCTAGCATAGACATCATACATGATCCGGTCATTGCTTGAAGAATATGTTCCATGCTAGGCAAGGGGTAATTATCTTTGAGACAACACGATTTAAATTTCTAAAATCAATACAAATGCGAATCTCACCTGATTTTTTCCTTACCGGTACACAATTGGCTACCCAGTGGGAATACCTGATTGGTTCAATGATTACCTACTTCATACAACTTCTGGATTTACTTCTGAATAGTGGGCACCACCTTTGGGTTCATGTATCTTAGTCTCTGTCTGAGAGGTTTGACGCCCACCAATAGTGGTATTGCATGGTTAATGATCTTCGAGTCAAATGCTTTAAGCTCATCATAAGACCATGCAAATACGTCCCTGTACTCTCTTACCAGCATGACAATCTTGCTCTTCTCTTCTGATGTACATGCCTTGCCGACCTTGATGATCCTCGGGGCATCCTTACTGCCAATGTTCACTTCTTCAACCTGATCATCAAGAGAAGCCTTATTAGTTCCTTGAAAAGCATCTGACCTATCAAATAACTGTTCTAATGGTACCAAACCCTTTGGAATCTTGTTACTTTTCAGTTGAATTATTGGGACTTCCTCGCCCTCCTATACTTCATCATTGTTATGATCAACAAACTCATTAACAAAATTCAAGAAATTCAAAATATGCCTATCATCTTCAAAAACCTGCCAAGAGCCTTTTTTATCCGAAACATAAGGACGAAAGGAAACCTCAACTACACGTGTAATGTAAGGGTCAGTTGTCCAAGGTGTAAACAAGGTAGCAGCGGTTGCCAAAGAATCAACCTTCTCATTTAAATCCTTATCAATATGAGAAATATTAAATGCATCAAATAACTCAATCTCATCCCATACTGCATGTCTGTACCTTTTCAATTCAATCTCATCCCATACTGCATGTCTGTACCTTTTCAATCGTGGGTTCCGAGCTTCACATTTCATTGTTACCTGATTTACGATGAGCTCATAATCACTTTCCACCTTCAACAGTTTGACACCCATCTTCCTGGCCTTCTGCAATCCAAATAGCAAGGCCTCGTACTCTACCATGTTGTTAGTACAATCAAACTTCAAACGTGAAGAAAATGGAAATATCATACCTGAAGGGGAAGTGATGATCACCCCTGCCCTTGATCCCTGGCGTGAACTCACACCATCAAAAGTCATGGACCATACCTGTGCATGCTCAAGCTCGCTCTCTGGTAGATGTTTTAGGGCACCTCAAAAAGCATATATGTGCCCAACTCTGTCTCCTGTGCCTCTTGATCTTATATGCTAGGGTAAAGGTAATTGTTGTCTCTGACATGGGGATCCTCAACATTGTGCAACATCTTTGGTTCTCTGAAAAGTCTTACCTTCTCAACCTGGGAGATAGGACTGTCTGCATAAGATAATTCCATCTGCATGGAACCCCCCATATCTGTAGCCCATCGTCTTGAAAGAAGCATACCCCACTGTGTTGGGAAATCTATGACTAGTACATCCATGACCAAAGTCTTCCTTGGGGCTACCTTCAAACATACATGCAAATCCTTGATAACCCCACAACAAGGTACCTCCCTAGCATCTACTGCCTGCACATTCCGACAAGGCTTGGTAATATGTAATCCAAGCTCACTCATAACCTCAAGAGTGATGATATTGTTAGACGCACCAGAATCTAGCATGCAGTTTCGCAAAATGAGATCTTTAACAATCAATGAACAATAAAAGGGGGTAGAATTGTTGTTTTCTTTACTAAGACCAAGAAAAACCTGCAGACACTCATCCGCAAGGTTAACCTCACTCTTAATCCCTAAAAATTTGTCAACAAGCTCTTTGTGAGTAGGGATGCAAATTATCTTTTTCAAGGGAACAAGAATTCTGACTTTAGCAAGCTCATTCTCTATTGAAAAATGTGGTGCTTTTGATCGAGCTAGAATTGGAAGAGGCAACAAAGGGGATGGAGTTTTTCTTACCTGTGCAGCAGGAACCTCACCTCTAGGAAAAGATGGTGGAACTTGAGCTTTACCTTTGTGCGCGTACTGCTGAGTGATCTCTGCAACTCTGATTGCTGCTGCTTCATTGGCCTTCTGGATGTCTTCTTGAGTCACAGGCCGAGAGGACAAAGGATGAAACTGAGGTTGCAAGGCTTTCCACTGCTCGTGTGGGATTTGGAAGGCGCTATGAGGATTAACCCTAGTCACATTTGAGGAAAGGAAAGCATTAAAGTCTTCTATTGGTTCAACTATGGCCACCATGTTCAAGGTATTGTCTGGGCTACCAGAGGGCTCTTCCTCCTTATACTCGTAAATGTGGTATGTTTGTGCAAAGATTGCGTAGGAGGATTCACCATGAGGAAGTTCACAAGCTTGGTAATAAAGAGGGGTTGAGGCATAGTCAATGTAGTTCGTCCCGGGTGCTTGTGTTGGGGCTTTGGGCTCCTCGTTCCTCTAGGGATACTGGTAAGGCCTTCTTTGGTTGATGGGTTTAGGTTGAGAGATAACCAACTGATTTTGAAGCTTCTTTTCTACTCGTACTAACCTATTGCTTAGGCCGTTCACTAGCTCAAAGGTTGCATCTTTGGAAGATCCCTCCTCCTACTGTTTAGGTCCAGGCAATGGTTGCACGGGGTGGTTGGAGGTTCTCCTATATTGAGGTTCAAGCAACAAACTAAGTGGGGTTTGTGTTTTAGAGGCTAAGGCAAGGTGTTTCTCTGTGGTGATGGCCACTTGATAAGCAACATCCAACGTGGTGGGATCCTTTTTCATGATCAAAGCACCAAGAATTCCATCAAACTTCTCTAGATATGAAATCAAAGCATAATCAATGTTAGATCTAAGAGCTGTAGGAATTCTTTGATAAGCCGTTGCAAAACAAGTATTGAATTCTAACACAGTTTCATTTTCTTTCTTATTAATATCAGTAAAATTCCTAAGGATGAAAGAGACATGATGTTTGTCACCCCATCTCTCCAAGAACTTCTCGAAGAATGGATTCAACCCTGGGATGGAATTGTTTGGGAGACTCTTGTACCAAGCACGTGCATCTCCCTCAAGCGTAACAATGAACATCTTCATGCTCAATGCCCTCATCCTCACATGCCTTAAAAAATAAGTCAATATAGTTTTGTGCATTGATGGTGTTGTTTCCTTGAAACTTAGGTAACTTTTTGACATAGTTAGTAGTAGGTAGGGCATGAGGTTGCCCTGGAATAGCAACTATGTCTAAAGGACCAAAAGTATTGAATGTAAACCTAGTCACTTGTCCAACCATGTTACTAGAACTTGAAGCAGATGATGAACTTGAAATAATCAAAGGACTAGGACTTGGAACTATAACCAAAGGAGCCGAGGAAGGGAAGGATGATACCTGAGGTGCCGAAGTACTTACCACGATGCTGGGAGTTGTAGAAATAAATGGAAGAGATACCTGGACTGATTGAAGAACAACTGTACCCATTGTGAGGGCAGGACTAGCTGTAGGAGTCACGAAAGAACTACTTTGGAACAAGTGTTTCAGATCACGAAGGGATGAATAAATCCCTTGTGAGGGGTCGAACCAGGATGATCTGCGCACGGTCCCCTGTGAAGTCGCCCCTGTATCCTGTGGAGTCGCCAGGTGAGAAAAATAAAGTAAAACATTAAATGAAAACTCACCGAATGTCGTTTGCCAAGGGTTGCGTTCATCGACAACGATGCCAATTTGTTAGCACAAATTTATACCCTCTAATCTGAGCTGATAAACCTGTTACGACAGCGGTAAAAACTTGGCTAATTCAAGGAGAAATAGCCCCAAATGTCACGGGCTAAACCTCTCTCCGTTCGGGCTAGGCCTTGCTAGCCTCTAAGGGGGGTCCCTGGGCACAATGAAGCGCCCTTGGTTAAATGATGCCACGCAGATGCCACTTCTTACTGAAACTCTGCCACATGTCGAAATCTGATATCACTACTAGGCACTGCATGGATGATGACTAGACTTGCTAACTATAGCAGCTGCTAAAAATATCCATCTAGTCCCAAAATTTTGAAACTTGTCGAAACTGACCAAACTTTTCACAAATGCTCGACATGACTAGGGGAGCACCATCATGTGTCTACTGCTAAAAATAAACACTGCTACAAATAGAAAGTCCTCGCATGTCCATGATATTATACTCATTGAATTCGATTTTCCACAAGGAATCCGAATCCGCAATTAGAATCGACATGCGAGCCATGGTGCTCAACCTACTAAAAATAGAAAGTTGTCTGAATGCCCTTGACTTTATACTCATTGGTCTTGTCTTCCTACAAGGGCTCCGAATACACAATCAGAACTGTCATGCGGGCCTTGATGCCCAACCTGCTAAAAATAGTAATCTGGGTGACATCATCCGGAAAAAGGTCCAAAGGCCTCTAGATGCCTCAAGGATCAATATTGCGCTCTCGGAATTTGAATTTGGGGCTTGGATCACAACCTGCCAAAAATAGCAAGTTCTTGCATGTCGCCCGGAAAAAGTGTCATCGGGCCTAGAATCTGGCAAGGACTCATACTGTCTGCTCTGAATTGCCCCAAACTACCAGGGGACCCACTCAAACCGTGCCTCTTAAAAAGTAGCAACACTTGTATGTATACATCTCTCTCTCAAAAATGCATGGAAACCAAGTAGACTGTGACTCTGAATGAAGCAACCATGTATTGATCATTTGTTAGAAATAATAGGTGCTCGTTTAACCATATAGACAATATAGCAATATTGTCACCCAACCATAGGCCGAAGCCACCCTCGAGCACCTTAACCTTGACAGAGAGTATAATTCTGGAAGCAAACCCTAGGTCCAAAAGTCAATCAAGGTAGCGTACCACTCTCTAGAGCTAGCGTACCAAGCAAAAAGTCCAAACCATAACCAAGAGAAAGTCCAAGCCTAAAACCGAAAATACTAGCTGCAGTAGCTACCGCTGTAGCTACTCTCCAGACTTGCGCACTTACTAAATTTCTGCAGTGAGCACTAAATTTCTGCAGTTGCGAGCTGTGTGTGTCCAAATGAGCTCTAGCATATTGTATTTATACTACTCTTCCTTAGTTTTCTGGGCCGACTTCTCTTTCTGGAGGCTAAAAACTCAATATTAATTATTTTCTTTAGCCGACTTGTCTTCTAGGGTTATGTCCAATGCTTTAGGGTTTCTTCTTGCTTCCCAGAATATTCTATTCTTGTCAGGGTTACACGTGGAGGTTTAATACCTCCTGCAACTACCATAATATCAACATCATGTACTTGCCTCGTGTGTGAACCAACCTCCTGTTCAAGTGCTAAAACCCTGGGAAAATCTCAGTATGCCAACCAAAGTGTTGCATGCTGACTCTTAACCCTCAAGATTTTCAAGGGTAAAGATCTAGTGGTTAAAAGGACCCATAGGCAGTCTAAACACCCTTAATCTATGGTTAATTTTTACATTCATCTGAAAAACAATTGAAATCTCTAGAAACCATAACATTCTTGTTTTCTATGAGAAACCTCTTCGTTTCACTCATTCCTTACGCTTTCTTCAACAAGTAGAGCTTCCTACAGCAACAACAAGCATTTTACTTGTGTTCTGGAGCATTGGGAGCAAGCTTTGGTGCATTTCCAGCAAGAGGACGATTGTGGGCAGCAAGAAGAAGGTAGTGGGAAGCCTTATCTTTAGTGAGCAGAGCACACAATCATCTATGGGCGTTGATATAGAGATGGGTTTCCTTCTAAAATGTCATTTATGTGTATCATTCTTATTTTATTGCAAGATAATGTGTTGTTTAAAAGAAACTATTTTTTTTTCCACGGAAAAAAAGCGTAATTCTATTCATCCGAAGAGAACCAAATTACATTTTGTAGGTGCCTTAAGCACAACCCAATCAAGGGTAAAGAGTTCAGAAAAATGGAATCCCAAAAGGGCCCAAAAGCATGATGAAAAACCATAATTAAAAATACAATGATTAAAGTTGGAAAAATAAAACAAATAGGCCAGAAGAGGACCAGATACAAGAAACCTTGCCGCTAAAAAAATCATCGGAAAAACAATCTCAACAAAAATCCGAAAGCCAGATGGACCAGGTCAGAGCAGTATGAAGCTCTCACATCAGCAGAACCAGATAGCAACAACACCATTGAAGACCCTCCCCAAAAAAAGCACCAGCTAAGATTCTCCAGGTCGTTCTCCTATGGACCGAGTTGAGACGATCTGTGAGAAAGCCCATGTGATGGGTGTGTCATACTCCTCTATACTGAGTTGAGATGACGTGTGTGGTCTCTTGTCGTGCTCCTCTGGACTGAGTTGAGACGACTTGCGATGGTCTCCCGTCGGACTCCTATGGACTTAGTTGAGTCAACTTGAGATGGCTCTACAGATAGTACTTCTACGGACTTAGTTGAGTTGATCTGTTGACAGTGACGTCCCTATGGCTGAGCACAGGTGGACGTGTCCGTAGTGGCTGAGCACTAGAGGATGTGTGAGATCCCTTGCTATATTGTCTAAGAGTAAGATTATTGTGTAACCCTAATTTGTATTGTAAAGGGTAAATATAATTAATATTGTGTAAAGATTAATTATATTATTCAGTTGTACAGGTCGGCCCTATTGTGCCAATAGACACATCCATTTGATGTGATAGGTCATGTATAAATAAGAGATAGATCCCCATTGTGGATCATCCTCTCTCATACACTAAACGCATGGTCTGAAATTGGAGAGTTGTAATTTAGGGCGCACTTTTCTAGGTGCCATCTTTCTCAGTCATAGAAGCACCCTCTTGTGTGCTCTAGGGTTTATGGTGTGGGGGATCTTCTATTGACTCTATAGCAAAGGATTGCTGGGTTTTTCCCTTTGATTGAGAAGGGTTTTCTCGGGATAACTTCTTGTGTTCTTGTGCATGGTTATTCTTCTTGTGATCTTGGTTTACTGCAACTAGTGTATTGTTGCTGCAGTGTTTATGGTTCAAGTTCATGCTAAACAGAAATAAACTACATATGTTTGAGCTAACCATCAAAATTCAACATGGTATCAGAGCAGTTCCTGAAGATGATCATTTGCACAGTCAATGAAGGAAGGCCGTAAAGGCTGCTAGACCCCTGCTGCTGGTGTAAGGAAAGGGACGGACCCCTGTGGTGGAGTTTAGGACTGGCCGCAGGCCTATAAGCCTTGGCCGAGTCTTGATTAGGGTCTTAAGAAGGAGACCGCAGCATAGAGAAGCCTCTCTAAGGTTGCCGCAGCTAGAAGGAACCCTAAACCACAGACTTAACCACAGATTTAACCCGTCCCCTAACAAAATTGCAGACCAATTTTTTTAAGATCTGAGGCAGTCCTGTGGTATTTCGGAGGCCTATTCTGTGGCAGAATTAAGGCTATGACAGCAAGAACCTGAGGCAGTTTTAAAGTGTTTTCTGAGGCAGCATTTTAGAAAAGAAGCGAGTTTTCTGAGGCAGTATTTGAGCAAAGATCCAAGTTTTCTGAGGCAATTTTCTGAGGTAAGCAGGCGAATTCTGAGGCAGCCTCAGAGGTATTTTAGGCCGAATCTCGGAGAGAGATATGAGATTTGTTTTGAAGCAGATCTGAGGCAAAGAGGGCGAAAATTTCAGGAGCACAAGGGAGGACAAGCTGATGGTATAAGGCTGAGGTTGAAGTCTGTCTTTATGGGCATATTGAGGCCGGTTCTGAGGCCAATTCTGAAGCAAATTCCAGACCTGTTCTAAGGTTAAACAAGGGCAGATTTGGAGCTGTGATAAAGGGAAAATATGAGGTAGATCTAAAAGGGAACTTCAGCAGAAAATGGGCAGTGAAGATCTGAGGTAAACCAACAGATCTGAGGTGAGTTTTGAGGTCCGTTCTAAAGCATCTCACAGGGCTGTCATGGGGTTTTTCAAGTGAAGTTTGAGGGCAAAGTTTGGAGCCATCTTTTGCATAAACCAAGCAAAGATTAAGGAGCAGCTAGACCAAACTTGAGATTCATCTTGAGCACAAGTTTCAGACTTGCTACAGGAAGTAGTTCTAAATCTAAGTTTGAAGACATTCTCGTTTTGAGGTAAATTTCTGAAAATTTGTTTCAAGAGTGATCCTTGGCATGACTTTTGAGTGTGTGCTATAAGTGCACCTTATTCAAGATCTAGTGGACATCAAGGAGACTAGACTTGCAACTAGTGATGTGCAAGGTTTCAAGCCCTTGTCACTATGCGAATCATTGTCCTTTGTGGAAGAAAGGGAAAGCAACTTTAGCCACCTCAAAAGAAGTCAAGGAATGCAAGCAAGAACGACGAGGAGTTCTTCTCTATCTCAGCTTTCTTAGGAGGACCAAAAGCTAGATTGAGCATGACTGTAAACTAAGGTAAGTTTTTTACTACTTTCCTTAATTGATTTCATCATTACTTTGTAGTAGCTTGTTTTTGATAATGAAGGGTATTATCCCTGGTATGGGAGCCCTCATGACTTGGACCATGATTCCTGGTACGGGAGTCCAATTTTTTTTTCTTGGTTGGTTATTATCCTAGTACAGGAGGCCATTTTGGTTGTTATCCCTACGGGAGGCCATCTTGACTATTATCTTAGTACGGGAGGCCAAATTTCTTATTTCATTATTGAAAGGCCATGATCCCTGGTACGAGAGTCCAATTTTCTTGGTTGGTTATTATCCTAGTCCAGGAGGCCATTTTGGTTGTTATCCATACGGGAAGCCATCTTGGTTATTATCCTAGTACGGGAGGCTAGATGCAAAGTACTGTAGAGGCAGTAGAGGACTTGAGAAGACATGGGATGTCTCTAGGATAGCAACACAGGAAAATGATGATGTCACAATTTTTTCCAGGACAAATCTTTATCCTTTAGACTTCAGAGGGAGTCAAACTATTTGAGAAGAAGGAAGAGACAATACCTTCTCCCCCTTCAACAGTTCAGAGGGAGACAATTACTAATCCAGTTGATCCAGTTGATCTCGTATCTCCAGTTGATGTTCTCAGAGACATTGCAGTAGGCCAGGAAAGGCCTGCATAGGCTCGACAGACTCTACAGGAGGTAGAGGGACATGCAACTCCTTGTGGTACATTTCGAGAGAGCAAGAGACCACAAATATTTTTGAGCTATGTTTCAGCTATGAGCCACATCATTGACACTGAACCTTCTTGTCATGGAGAAGCAACAGGTCAGCAAGTTTGGCAAGATTCCATGACTGAAGAGTATCAGTCCATCATGAAGAATGATGTGTGGGATATTGTTCTGAGACCGAAAGGGAAGTATGTAGTGACTTCCAAGTGGATCCATAAGATCAAACATGCAACTGATGGAAGTGTCGAGAAGTACAAAGCTAGACTTGTGGCTAGAGGATTCTCTCAGGTGGAGGGAATAGATTATGAGGAGACATTTGCTCCTGTTGCCCGATACACTTCCATCCGTACAATAATTGCTCTTGCAGCATCCATGGGTTGGAGACTACATCAGATGGATGTGAAGACAACCTTTCTCAATGGTGATAATGAGGAAGAAGTTTACATCGAGCAACCAGATGGATTCGTGATACATGAGAAGGAGTCTCATGTGTGCAGGCTAAAGAAATCCCTGTATGGACTAAAGTAGGCACCTCGAGCATGGTATGAGAACATTGATGGATACTTGACGAGTTTGGGCTTCAGCAAGAGTGTTGCTGATTCAAACCTATACTACAACATTGTTGGTGACGAGTGCGTGATTTTGGTCCTATA
>SNQJ01S0001148.1:348905-365031 GCA_010110895.2 Picea sitchensis | reverse complement strand
GGGATGACTGCTTGCTGTCCTAAAACAGCAAAAGAAGACAGCCATACAGTTGAAACTTAGAGCCATCCTAAGGTCAAGGACAGACCTTAGTTGGCAGCCTCATAGGACCTCAGAATTTCAACAAATCATTCCAACACGTTGATATGTACTAGAACTCCTTTGACAACACGTCTTGGAAAAACTTAAGATAGCCTTCTTTCGCTAAGAATCCATTTCTCACCTTGAATTTGTAATTGATTCTTAGGGAATGTGTTGTGTACCTAACCACATCATCTTTTGTAGGTATTAGACTCCTATCTGTATAATCCATTTTGTGTGTAAGCTCATGATTTTATAATAATGTTATATTTGTGAAACTATCACTTTTATATAATATGGGCCTAATGACTTTATTAGTGACTTAAGTCTTAAGATGAGGTTTTTGCTTTATGATTGGTACAAACAGGGGTTCCCCCGTCTCATATGTATCTTATATTATTTTATCAATACACTCAACCAATAATTGGTGCTCAATTGGGAGATGTTTTCATTCATTACTTAAATATGCAGGTGCAATTCACCCTTGGGTGTGCAGGTGCCCCCACTCTTTTCTTCATTTTTTAGCTCTTTATTTTTAATTTTTGGTTATTTCATTAGTTGCAGTTATAGACTATAGTTCCATTTTGGTTATTGGAACACTGCAATTGCAACCTGATCCTAAGAAATTCAAAGTGTTACTGCACTGACCTATTCCAACCAATATTATAGATATATTAGAAAACTCATTCATTAGATTTCTTCTATTGCTCATTCTTTCAAATAGCTTACTACGTACCTCAAAACAGGGTCATGTGGAGGCCAACGACTGAAAGAGCTTTCTTACAAATCATGGATGCATTTTGCACTGCACTTGTGCTTTCTATTCTTGACATTCAACAACCTGTCCAAATTGAAATAGGTACCTTACAATTTGCTCTGGGCATAGTAGAAAAAAATGGTGACTCTTTTGAGTACTCCTGAGAAACTCTATTTGACCTTGTTGTCCAGCCAAGTTAACTAATTCTTGAGTTTGAATCTCTGTTGGCAATGTTGAATTTAATGCAGCTGCAAGAGCCATTCTCTTGGAGGATGGCATAAGACCCTAGTTGTGGACTAGGGCCCCTAGTACACTTCTGGGGTTCTTGGTTTGGGACCAAGTAGTTAGAAGCCATGGCAAAAGACCCTTGTGAGGGCCCCCAATAGATAACTGGGGTTCTTGGTCTGGGACCAAGCAGAAAGACCCTTGTATGGCCCCCCAGTAGATGACTGGGGTTCTTGGTCTGGGACCAAGCAGAAAGACCCTTGTATGGGCCCCCAGTATATGACTGGGGTTCTTGGTCTGGGACCAAGCAGTAAAGACCCTAGATGTATTCTAGGGCCCCTGGATATGTTATAGGGAATCCTTGCCCTGAGCTTGGATTGATCCTTGGATATATTCCTTGGTGGTTGATATAAGTCCCTAGCAGTGTCTAGGGCCCCTAAACGTGTTCTAGGGTACCCATGCCTAAAGCATGGGTTGATCCTTGGTCTTGTACCTTGGTGGATAAGACCTCAGATATGTCCTGGGGCAACCTGGTCTTTGATCAGGTAGATCTTGGTGTAATACCAAGATGTGTTGGTGTGTGATCCCCTTCCTCTGTCCCAAGATGATGAAGATGAGCATAACCACATTTTGGGATGTAACCCCTATGCAATGGTGATAAAGTTAATTGGTCACCTTGAGAATTATATGGACATGTGTTGCCACTAAAAAAACCTCACTGCCTCTCCTAACCCATTGCTTGTTCTTCACCCCTTTGGTTTTTGAGTTTGGGTTTGAGTGGCGTTTGCATTTTTTGTTTTTAGGGCTTAATAAGATAAAAAATAAAAATATTAATTAATATTTAAATATAACATATTAAAGTAATATTTATATTAATTAATATGTTATTATATTAATAATATTTTTATAAACCTAGCCCTAGCCTAAAACTATAAATATAAACCTCTCCCCTCACTTTTCATACACTTGTTCTCTTCTCTTCCAAGTGTGACGGATTGCTCTGAGTTCCTCTATGTGTGGTGCGGCCTCCTTGTGACAGTTTTGATCAGCCTCTTTTCTCTGCTGCTGCCAGGTCCATTTGTTTTTCTGTGTTGAAGGTTTTTTTTCTTTGCTGCTGCAAGGTATCTTTATACTGTGTCAAGGGTTGCTGTGTTGAGGGTTGATTTGATTGCTGTTGCCAAGTGTTTAAGCTGCCGCCCTCTCCTCTGCTGCTAGTCTACTACAGCCGGCCCTCTTCTAAGGTGGCAGAACCCCTTCTTGAAGTTGCTGTCTCCCTTTCTTGAGCAGAACTGGAACCTTGAGGGCTGCGACATCCTTGCTGGATTGCTAGACCCTCAACGTAGGCAGCCGTCCACCTTTGGTTCCGATCTGGAACATCCAGCCAGTCCCTCATTTACTGTTATACCCTTTCTCCTTGAGATTTCTCACTGTGAGTAGCTGGGACTAGGGTTTGCTCCCAGAATTTCAGTTTGGGGTTTTATTGTCTTGTGTGTGGGGTTTTCTCTAGGGTGGCATACCAGTCCTCATTCTCATTGATAGAGATCTAACCCATTGAAGTTGATCCTTGAGCCCTAGACTTATCTGAACATATTCAAAGGCTTATCATCACACTTATGTGTCAAGTTCTTCTTCAGAGGTAAGTTGAAATTGTATTTTCAGTTTTATCTATTGTTTAGGTTCAGATCTATTAATTTTCTTACTTAGAAAGTTAGATCTATTGTTATGCATACTCAAAAAGTTTCCTATGGTTCAGATCTATTGATTTGCTTGCTCAGAAACTTGATCTATTGATTTGCTTACTTAGATATCTATGGTTCAGATCTAAGTTTCAGATCTACTGTCTTCCTATTGATTTCTGTTCTGAGTTTTATTTAAGATCTACTATGATCTTGCTGATCTAGTTTACAGAAATTTGAAAAAGGTATACTTTCTGTTTCTTTCTCTAACTCTAACAGGCAAGTCACATTCTGATCTACAAGTAATTCCTGGATTATTTGCCACCTGACTAGTCCAATTTGTTATTGAAATGGAAATCTTGTTGACATCAAATCAAATGTAAGAAATACAGGTTGGGTAGTTAATGGGTTCTGCACACCCACATTTCAAGTCAAAGGCTTATCAAATGCTTCACGCTTTGATAAACACACCCTACTATTGTTAGCTCTGATAGCAATTGCATGTTAAGGGATTCCGAGAACCCAATATGACACAACACGCTTCTATTGGAGAGAACACTGATCACATCAATGCACACAAAACTTCAACAAACAATACCTTGGAAATATTAATACTGAGTTTTATTGTCAACAAGTAACTTAAGATATTTTCAAATGAACTTATAACAGTGGATTAAATAAAGCAACAATATACATAATTATTAAACAGTAACACAAACTCAACCAGATCTATAGAGTTACATCAATCTACAGATCAACCTTTAATGGTTTCCAATCTTAGATTCTATGTCTCAAGGCCCTTACACAAACAACTAACAACTGTCATGCTCACAAGAAACTCACACTTCATATCCTAGGGCTCACAGAATATAAGTTTCTCTAACAAATTTATCTCTGATACAACCTTGCCACATCACTTGACATTATGATCTTTCACTTAAGCAATGAGAGGGCATGTTCTATAAACAAACAGATAATTTGGTGATCAAAGTTAACTGATTTGTTGATCAATTATCCATAACAGTTCCTTGAATTTGGGCTTATGTTTTTGAGGTTGGTTATGCTGGCTACCTGAAATCTGATGATCAAATTAGACTTGGTTAGTGATCAATTTGGACTGCCGCTGTAACTGCTCTAATGATCTGATCCAAGTCAACATCCTCTGCTTGAATCCCAATACACTACTGTGTCAACATATGCGCTTTACATCTACTTGCACATGACAACTCCATGCGTGACTGATCTGCGCCTGTGCCTAACTAGTCATCACTGCACTATACACTTGCATCTGCGTGCATAGTTTTTCCATATATTTGTTGAATTATTGTAACTTTGAAGAATATTCTACTTATATTTGAGTCATTATTGTATAGATCAAATCCCCTTTTGTGGATTGATCAAGTCGGGTCTTGTATAAGATCAAATCCCCTTTTGTGGATTGGTTTTGTATGGTGGTATTTGTAAAGTCGGCCCCTATTAATTGTAAAGTAGTTTTAGCCACTTCTAGGAGAAGTCGGCTCCACCAAGTGAAGAGTCACAACCCTAGCGCCACCTCACAACTTGTATTTATATGTGAGGATGGTGTCTCATTTGAACACACTCACCACACTAGCTTTGCAGCTATGAAGAAGTGCGCAAGTCCTGGAGGAACTGCTACTGCAGCTAAGTGTGACGTCAAGGAGGGTTCTTGGTTTGTGTCTTGGTATCTCTTGGTTAAGTAGTGCGCTACTCTTTCCTAGTGAAGGAGTAAGGGAGGATTTTCTGCTTTGTTTCTGGTCTATCTATATTGAGGAAGTTTTACTGGGTTTTCTTCCCCATGAGGGTTTCCCAGGATAATCTGTGTCTCTATTGTTTCTGTGATTGCCTCTCTTTCAGTGATCTTATTTATGCAGCTAATGTGCTAAATGATTGTAATAATAGAGAAAAACCATAACTGCTAGCTGTATAAGTAAAACTTCAACAGTATTTTCTAACACTCCCCCTCAATAAAAAAGAGATTTGATTCATACTAAGCTTTGCTTTGGACTTTTCAAACTTTTCTTTCCTTACGATTTTGATAAAGATGTCTGCTAACTATTTAGATGTCTTGCAATACTTCAATTGAATTTGGCCTTCTTCCTGTGATTGTCTCAAATGGTGAATATTAACTTCAATATGAGTATTGTGCTGATGAAGAACTACATTTTCCTTTAGATGCATAGCACCTTGATTATCACAAAAAAAGAATAAAGGTTTCTCTTGTGCCCTTAGTCACTTTGTTCGACAATTTAAAAAAAATAAATTGAGATTTGGTAAATCTCAAGCATTGGTGAATTTAATAACCATGCATTTTATAACTTTAGAAAACATATTTCAGGAAGTTATAACAAAATTTGCTTAATTCTAATTTCTCTGTCAAACATAATGGGGAATTTATCATATTTTTTACCTTGACTATTACTTTTTCTGAATTTCGTTGTTGTTGAATTCAAACAAGAACATGAGCCATGTGACTTAGCCTACACCAAACCAATATCTGTTAGCAATTTTCTCAGTGAAACTCCTTTACATGCTGCAGTCAACACGCCTTTGTACTTGACCTCTGTTGAAGACAAAGCAACTGTGCGCCCCTTCTTGCTGTCCTGACTCCCAAGTAACAATTGTTGAACCAACATGGAATGCAAAACCAAATGTGCATCTTCTGTCATTTGTGTATCCAGCTTGGTCGGAATCTGTGAATCCAACAAACTGCAAATCACCATCACTTTGGGAAAATTCCAATCCCCAAGTCAATATATATTTAACATATCTCTGTATTCTTTTTCTGTCCTCTAGTGACTTTCTTTTGGTTTTTTCATGTACTATTATACTTCATGAACTGCATAAGAAATATAGGGTCTTGTAACGGTTAAATAAATAAGACTTACTACCATTTGTGTAGTGTTGGGATAACAACTTTTCCTGATTCATCTTTAGTAAGTTTAGTGCCAAAAGTCACATTCCTTGCAATCAGTGATTTTGAACTTCTTGATTAGGTTTCAACTTGCTGGCATACTTTGTCAGAGATGAAAATCATTCCCAATTTCTACCATACTTCCATTCCTAGATAACAGACACACCAAGGTCTGTCCTCTCAAAAGTGTGTAGTAGGTCATCCTTAAATACTTTGATTTTTGCTTCACTGCTACATGTCAAAATCAAATCATCAAGAAGTAAAATGGTTAGCAGTAAATCTCCTCTGAGTGATCTTCACATAAAGGTTTGGATCCAAGTTGCTCATCTCATAGTAGCTGAATTTGGCCGAATCAGCCCTCGCCATATGGAAAGTCAGCTACAAATTGAATTCTGTCTGTTTGTGCCAATTCAGATTTGATTCTGTCTAAGGGATCATTTACTGAATCTGAATCAGAATCCTAATTGGAATGAGCAGGGACTAGTCATGAAATTCAGTTTGGAATTTGGATATTCATAAGAAAACCTAGCATGCCAAAAATAAATGCCTTTTTAGACCAAGAAATCCTCATGTCACATTGGAATTTGCCATGTAAGTCAGTCTGGAATTCATAAATTTGCAAAAAAAAACATAGCATTCCAAAAATATATGCTTTTCCTGTCCAAAAACCGTATGCAGTTGCAACCTGCCGGAAATACTTTTGTACTTGTCAGTAATGTTTTGAACCATCAAAATTTTGAATACTCTGCATGTCTTTTCATATTAGTGAGATACCCCTGTATTTTTTCGATGTCGAATTTTCAGTACAGTTTTCTTCGAATCATATTGAATCGAAATCCAAATATGGTAACTATGGCACAGCCTGAATCCAGTCTCTGAAGTGTTCATCTATTTGCGAGTTACAAGATTTTGGTGCTTGCTTCAGCAGTACAAAATTTGACCAGTTTTCCATATGGTAGTCTGTACAATACTACAATGCAATGTGCAATTTACAGTCTAAGTTCTCCTGACCAAGCTGTGCGAATCCATGCAGTTGTTCCAGGTATACTTCTTCAATCCACCCATTCTGAAAAGTGCTTTTTACTGCCATTTGGTGAACAGTCCATTCATATTGTGCTGCAAATGCCAACCCTGTCCTATTGGTAGTCATCAGTAGTTGTGATTTTTCAATTGTTAATCTAGAATTCAACAGCATTGCCACCTAAAGTGGGCCTCATACGCATGGCAATTCCACCTTGTAATTAAAGCCAAGGACAGAAACACGAAATAGGTCATTGATTTCTTACTCGGCTACCTTCTCATTTCCTTGTTAGCATTTGCTAGATTAGCAGTTGCCAGTCACTATGAGTGGAAAGAATGTGAAGGGGTTTAGGTACACTGATCTGTAGACTGAACTACTGATGCTGGATCTGAAGTAGAAGCTGGCCTCTGGAATGCCTAGCTTCAAACTTGGACGTATAAGGGACAGTTTCTTGTAATATCTGAATGTGCTTGTTTTGTCAAGACTTCACCTGCAATAGAAAATAGAGATTTCTGGGAAAAATCAGTGAAGAACATGACCTTTTTAAGATACAATTGTTGTGGTTGATATATGTGAGCATCAACTTCTATTCTTTCTATCTTCCTTTTACTACCAAAACAACAATTTTGAAAAGCTTTTGAGGCCTGCACATCTCTGTTGTGTTATTGATTAAAAGGCAGGGATTAGATGAATTATGGAGAATATTCAAATAGTGAAGTGTGTCATTGAAACTGAGGTTTCTTTTTATTCATCGTTTGGTGTATCAGAGTAGATCTATAGCATATACCTAATCAGTAATCCTTAGTTAGCTGTTGTTCTTTCTGCCCCCCAGCTGCTGAAGCTAACGAGGGATTATCTCTAAACTTTAGTTTGCAAATTTCCATGTGGAATCTTTTCCTCTGATCATATAGATTTTAAGAACTGACCTATGTTTGTGCTTAGTAATTTCATTTTAACGAAAATTCTCCGACGGTGGTGCCCACAGTATTTTGTGTTTTGGGTCTGTTATCTGCGTTCTGAATGGCTTTTGTAACCTGTGGACTTCATATCCTTCCTGTTGTTCACTTGCATTTACTGTCATAAATTATGTCACAAGAATTGTATCCCAGCTCTGAGGTACTGTACAAAGACATTTCAAGAAGGCAGAATAATATACAAAAACATCTAGTTTTATTCCATTTTTGGCAGCAACTCCAAAATCTGAAATGTATGAAATGCAAAAATGTAGAATAAAAGTTTGGGTCTTTCTTCTCTCTCCAAGGGCACTTTGTTTTCAGTCTATGTCCTTTGAGCTCATTTTTATTCCAGTTATGCTCTTTGACTTTCTATGCCTGTGTTTGAAAGTGATGCCAAGAGTCACCCAAGAAGACTCCATAGAGAAAAGAGAGGGAAATGTATCAATTGAGAGGATAACATGATAAAATGAATGTTACAAACCTAAATATTTAGAAAGCAAAACTTTCAGGGGAAATTATAAGGTATTAAGATGGGTCCCATCAGAAGTTCAGAAAACACTGATTTTTTTATATCCCTGGCTTGCATTTGTTCTTTGACACTGAGGGAAGAGTATTGTTTTTTGCAGTTATTTTGGTACCATTGTTAATTTAATTTTTGTGCTGCTGGTTAATGCTTAAATTTTTAGACTCTTTAAAAGACCATCACATGCACTTTTATCCAAATTATTTTGGTTCTCAAGAAATGTTTTTAAAAATGTATCTGAAATTGTGGACGTTTATGGTGCAGCATAAGACTATTGACAGTGTGCTTGCAAGAGGGGAAAGACTGGACTCTCTAGTAGAGAAGAGTTCTGACCTGAGCATGGCCTCCCAGGTAGTTAACTTGTAGATCCGTAAACCTTGTCAGAAGTTGTTCACGAGCATCAAGAAAGCAAGTTTTTTTTATGTCATTTTTATATTTTTCTGCATTGCATCTTAGTTGCAAAGTTGTTTAGTACCAAGATCTGAGACTTTCTTTTAATTGGACATGAAACAGCTGTTTTACAAGCAAGCCAAGAAAACCAACCAATGCTGTACGATATTGTAATATATGGGTTCTGAGCTTCTGTTTTAATTTCCTGAATATGCATCAAGGTCTGAGCAGAGCTGGTTCCTGTTAAGTTGGTCATAACATATTTTGAGCCAATGATTGATTAAACATAGAAATTGCTATAGGTGAATAAGTCTGCAAGCTTATCATATTTGTTTAGATGATTTTTTTTCTAAATGTGTGTTCATGATTTCATAATTCATGTTATTGGTATTACAAAGGAGATATCTCTGTTTGCAAGGGAAACATGATTTCCAATTTAAGTGTTTTTAGTTAGACAATTGTTAGAGGAAAATGTTGCTTTGGTTTTTGAAGGTGTTTAAAAGATTTTTGTTCTCTTAGTTCACTTGCTGCATGAGTCCAATATTGGGTTTTATATTGCAACAAATGTTTTCCAAATGTAGCTTTTTGTTTTCCTGCTATGTTGCAAATTATCCGATGTTGTCAATTATTATTTACTTTTTGGTTCTCCATTTATATTGAATGCTTTTCTATTGACCCTTAATGAAGGAGAACCAATAGAGCAGTATTGATCTTATGTGAAGTCTATCAAGCCTTCGAGCAAATTATCCGATGTTGTCAATTATTATTTACTTTTTGGTTCTCCATTTATATTGAATGCTTTTCTATTGACCCTTAATGAAGGAGAACCAATAGAGCAGTATTGATCTTATGTGAAGTCTATCAAGCCTTCGAGGAAAGATTCCGAAATGCATGTTGCATTGACTTTAGATGCATACGAGGCATTAAATGTGTTCTAAACAAACATCTATTGTACAAGTAAACATTTTGATGCACACTCTTCTGTTAAAATGGTTAATTCCACTGGTACATAGCTAAAAAATATTGAAATGCTATCTGGAACTGTCAGTTATACAATTTATGAAATACATTCATGCTTGTCATTAATACAATTTGTGAAATACATTCATGCTTGTACAATTTATGAAATACATTCATGCTTGCCTATAAATTGAGGCTTACAAATTGGCACACATTTCCAGATAAATGGCAAATTCAAAACAAATCATTTGTAATGTAATGCCTTGTAATTATATAGTATTCACTATAATGATTACAAAACGTATTATTTGTATTTACAATATAGTATTGTCTACATTGATTACAAAACTGGTGTTTTCCATTGAGAAACCCAAATCTGAGAGTACTTGGATATTTGCACATGCTCTGCCAATCGTATAAACAGTCTATTTTTGTAGTGTCCTTGTTAATGCCATTATATGGAGTGTGAGTAGCCTCAGCTTCTTGAACTGTTTTAACTACTCGTGATCTTTATACAAATAATTAATTTATGGGTCTGTTATCCATCCTGCTGGGTTGTGATGGGCCATTAGTTTAATTTGACATGATTGTGAGAATATTCCTTTTAATCAATGGGGTATTGTGAAGGGTGTGGTACCGGACTCCTAACTTGTACCTGCTGGGTTGTGATGAGCCATTAGTTTAATTTGAGATTATTACAGTATTCTTCTTTTTAATTAATGGGCTATTGTGAAACGTGTGTACCTGAAGGCTGACTCATAACTTGCACCTACCAAATGCCCTAATTCGTGCATATCCATATTGATCATAAATATACAGGCTACATAAATTCTAGAAGATTTGTATGCATGAAAATTACTAGTGAGGACAATGATACGTTATTATTCTGAATTTCATTGCTTCAACCAACAAAATGATCAAATGGGTCTTATATTGTAGTTCCTTCTTATCAGTATACTAGAATGCCATGTTTACTAACTACTTTTCCAAGATTTAAATATACGACATATTAAATAAACTCCGCTTTGTTGAGAGTTCTGGCATGCACATTTTCATTAAAAAATGGATTTTAGGTTGTTTTATGTGCATTCAAACATTCAGTGTCCTAGACCACAAAAAGGTATCTTTGTTTCCCTATACAATTTTAGTGTCTGTGGTTAAAAAATTCCCTAAATGTTCTACCATATTTGAAATATTGTGTACATGCATTCATAAATATGATTGAGATATGAGAGTTTTTATGTCATAGAAACAATTCCAAGATGCATGGTAGTTAAGTGCATCCAACATTTGCATTAGTGATGATGTGGTGCATCACTGCAAACTGGTGTGCTAATTTATGGCTCTGTTATACATTCTGTGATGAGGCATAAGTTTAATTTGAGAGATTATGGAAATATTTCTTTTAATAAACGGAGTATTGTGAAAGGAGTGGTACCTGATTCATAACTTGGACTTACCAAAATGCGCGGAGTATTGTGAAAGGTGTGGTACCTGATTCATAACTTGCACTTACCAAAATGCACATTCATGTTCATCCACATTGGTCATAAAGTCTTTTAAATATATAGGCCACATAAATTCTAGGAAACTTGTATACATGGAAATACGACAATGATACATTATTGTCTCAAGTTGATTGTTTAAACCAACAAAATGATCAAATGGGTTTTATATTTTAGTTCCTTATCAGTTTGCTGGAATGCCATCTTTGCTGAGTGCTTTCTCAAAATTTAAATATACGACATATTGAATAAGCTCCACTTTGTTGAATGTTCTGGCATGCACATTCTCATAAAACTGCGGCTTTAGTTTGCATTCAAGCATTCAATGTATTAGACTGCAGAAAGGTACGTTTGTTTCCCTACAAAATTTTAGACTTGTGGTAAAAAAATTCTCCATATTCTTCTACTATACTAAATCAGTACATGCATTCATAAAGATGATGGAGATAGAGGGTTTTTATATTGTAGAAACAATTCCAAGATGCACGGTTATTAAGCACTTCTCACTTTTCATTAATGATACCGTTGTCTATTAGACTGCAACATGGTGTTAATTTATGGGTCTGTTATCCATCCTGCTGGGTTGTGATGGGCCATTAGTTTAATTTGAGATGATTACAGAAATATTCTCTTTAATCAATGGGGTATTGTGAAAGGTTTGGTCCCTGACTCAACTTGCACCTACCAAAATTCCCCCATTTGTGCCTAACCATATTGATTATAATTGTTTAAATATATATGCTACATAAATTTTGGAAATTTGTATGCTTGAAAATACTAGTGAGGACAATGATACGTTATTATTTTCAAATTCACTGCTTGAACCAACAAAATGATCAAATAGGTCTTATATTTTAGTTCTTTCTTATCAGTATGGTAGAATGCATCTTTGATAACTGCTTTCTCAATATTTAAATAAGCTCCACTTTTTTGAGTGTTCTGGCATGCACATTCCCATAAAAATGTGCCTTTTAGCTTGTTTAATATGCATTCAAACATTTAGTGTAGTAGACTGCAAAAAATGTATCATTTTTTGTCTATACAATTTTAGAGTCTGGTAAAAAAATTCTCTAAATATTTTCTTATTATACAAATTTTTTTGGGCCCATGTATGCACGGAGATGATTGAGATATGGAGGTTTTTATGTCGTAGAAACAATTCCAAGATGCACAACAATTTTAGAGTCCGTGGTAAAAAAATTCTCTAAATATTTTCTTATTATACAATTTTTTTGGGCCCATGTATGCACGAAGATGATTGAGATATGGAGGTTTTTATGTCGTAGAAACAATTCCAAGATGCACAGGGGTTAAGTGCGTCGAATATTTTCATTAATGACGTTGTGATCTATTACATTGCAATTTGATGTGTTAGTTTCCTTCAAAATTTTAGACTTTGTGGTGTAATCCACCATTTTCATTAATGATGTTCCAGTCTATTACACTGCAATCTGATGTGTTAGTTTTTAGACACAATTTTGGATTCATGGTCTAAGGTTTCTCTATTACACTAGAAGTTTAGGGCATACGTGTTCATAAAGATGACGACAGAGAGAATTAAAGATATATTTCATTTGTGACATTGCAATCATCTCATGCAACTTCACATGATGGGTGACCAATATCCATTTGGCTGTGCAACATTGAATGCTGTGTGAGGTTGGGTATGCACCGTCGAAATATTACATCTTTGTAAAATATTGAGTTGTAAAAACTAAAACTATTATATTGATGAGGTAAAATCTATGAAATATTAGTGTTAAAAGAGGACCTTTGGAGAATTAAAATCCCATTAATATTTATGTGTGCCACTTTATACGTTAGTACCTTATGACCAATGCAATGTTAGATGTTGCAGTTACACTAACCACTGTGTTATGAAGAATTGAATGTTGCATGAGGTTAGGTATGCACCGTCAGATTTGAATCAATTCAATTCCGATGGTGCATATCTAGCCTCACACAACATTTAATTCTACGTAGCAGGGTGGTTAATGTTTGCCCACATGATGTCTCTTTATAGTTTATGGTACCCGAGCGTTTATGGTAGTTTATGCACTTGACCCCTAACCACAACATCTAACATTGCATTGGTCACATGGAACTAACATATAAAGTGACACATAAATGTTAATGGGATTTTAATTCTCCAAAGGTCCTCTTTAACACAAAATAATATTTGATAGATTTTACCTCATCAATATAATAGTTACAACTCAATATTTTACAAAGATGTAATACAAGATTTAAACAAATTTGTTGATGTGAAGGCCACATATGGGTCCATCTCCATCCAGAGAAACACCTACATAATTCACTGCCATGCTTGTTAGGTAAGTCACGTGTACATGCCTTGTCTTAAATGAAACCACTACAACTCAGCAATGATCATATCTCTACTGGGGGACTTGTCTAATAGGAACTCTTGGACACGTAATCCTTGGGATTGTGTTCTTGTAACTGCAAAGTATATATGAAGAGCCATAAGTGATAGGAAGAGTCGTGTGTTGGAGAAGACCAAAAATCATATTTTTTGTATTTATTGAGCTACAAGTTAATGCAATAATCATCAAGTGTGGTGTTATATTTTCTGCCAATACTTGGGCTGACAGTGGTATCAGAGCCTGGTCTAAATCCATGATTATTTCTGCCTTGGGAATTTCATTTTCGTAGAAAGAAACCTCTTGTATGTGTGCCATTCCATTTGTTAATTCTCTGACCGACTCTTGCGATTGCAGTCCTCCAAGAGTGCTCCACCAGGAACAATCTCCATTACTCACGCCCTCGACCTGTTATCCCTCGAGATGTTACATGATGTTGGAACAATGCCGAGACACCCCAGGGGCCAAGACTCTAGATGAATCTTGAGGCCATATTTGCAGTAAAATAATTGTGCAATATTTGGGAAGTCTTTCTCTCTCATGAAAACTAGAACCTCAAATAGTCTCAGCTCAAATGACAAATGCGATCAACTCTTCGAGACATTTGTCCACGATTGTTTCAGACAATCAAGCTTAAAAGGGAGATGAAATGGTGGATTAGAGGAAATAACAAAATAAACATATAGAGCATTGCTAAGAATGAATATTGTGAGTAGGGCATGATGAGCAATCAAGAATTCAACAACTCTAACAAGTGTAAACAAATCAATAAACATATGCTTCACATAGTTAACACCTTCATACATTCAAATTCAAAGAGGTACTCTCTACATATCACTCAAATGCACAAAGTGTTGATAAGAAGTGGTCATTCATTCAGAGGAAATCACTTTTATATCAGAATTAAACATCATGTAGTAACATTGATCACAAGGGATAATCTGTTGTCCGAGCCTTTATAAATTAGATTTAATACAATAAAACAAAAATGAGAGGAAATGGTTTACATGAACACAAACACTATAAGGAAGGAATTACACTTTGAAACTTAAACGTCGAAGATTGATCTCTGGTTCCTTGCGACATTTATCAACTAACTATGCTTAAGGTATTTTTGTGGTCGAACAACTCTGGTTACAAGAAACGCTCTAACTCCCCAAAGTGCTGACCTTGATAATGGGTGTCTGTTTTGCCTTTTATCCTTTTCGCTCATGCCCTGAAACTGCTCCTTGAAATCCTTTACAACTTCTTGAAATGGTTTATCGCTTCTTTATTATTGAACGGTTTCCCCCTGGTAAAATCGTAAAAAACTCCCTTTACGTGCTGGAATATGTTATGAGCATATCGTGAAACCACTGTAGATTTTCTAGCCAAAATATTGATCACGCCCTGCCCCTAAAGAAATATTTTTCATCATTTCTTCTGCTGCAAAATACTCAGAATTACACAGTAAAGGTCACGAGATTCAATCACCATTGGATCTATCTCGACGATGGATCACAACCATGAGTTTAAAGTATGGGACTTCGCATCGTCGAAAGGCTGGGTTGTAGCCCGATTCCCAGTGTATCGGTGATTGTGGCGTCGACGATTGGGGACAACTTATGTCAGGGAACGTTCATTTCGTTTCGCCACCGCCGCCGCCGCCAACGTCCGCCACATTATATACCATTGATCTGTCGTCGAGACAAGGAAAGCCATTGATCTGTCACCAGAATAAGGAGTACCGCTGATCTTCGTCGAAAACAAGAGAGCCATTGATCTATGCTCGACCAAAAACCACAATCGGCTAAGGCATTGGCAAGATCATGCCAACGTAACTACGAACACGTGGCGGATTTTAACTGGCCCATGATGGTGTTGACATGGTAGGAGGATGTGACACGTGTCACCCATTTTAGGTGTATCGACTTGTGTAAATGGTGGGTTCCACATGTCCACGTGGCTGTATCTGATCGACTTTGATAGTGCTTTGCTGGCGGTCGAGTTGTCATCTCCTCTGCATTTCTCTGATGACGATGTCGTCGACACTTTGAAAACTTGTGTAAGGGATTTCGCTTTGCATTTCGTCGAATATGATCTCCATCCTAACCTCTACCGTTGATAATTCATCGAAACAAGGGGAGTCGTTGATCTTGAGCTACATATAAGATCAGATTTGGTTCGTCAATCAGAGACGTCTCATCGGAGCGGCTGGGGCTTGAGTTCCAGACAAGACTCTGAAGAGGGGACTTCGAAGGGACTTGACAAGACAAATCTGGACCGTCCATCGGAGGTCCGAGAATCACTAAGGGCCATTGATCCGGCCACACTCGAAAGCAAAATTTGGCTAAGGAAAATATGGTAAGGTTGACATCACCCTCGACACGTGGTAGATTTTCACTGGCCCATGTTGGCACTGATGTGGATGAGGGGCATGACACGTGTCATCGAGAGTTGAGATTTTTACGTATGCATGTGGCAGGGTCCACATGTCCACATTGTAGCCTCTGGTTGGGTTTGATAGTGCTTTGTTGGCAGACTGATGTGACATCTTGTTTGGAGGCTATGAGATCTGAGATTAGATCTTGATCGTTGATTGGGTGGCGCGCTTAAATTTGGGCCATTGATAGGGGGTGTCTCATCGGAGTGGTCCAGGAGATTGGTTTCGAGATGACTTCGACGATCGTTGATCTAAAAGGTCGGATGCGCGATGTGATATGAGCCGTTGATCTTTTGAGAT
>SNQJ01S0001148.1:327891-345365 GCA_010110895.2 Picea sitchensis | reverse complement strand
AATCAACTACTTCACAATCTGCTCAAAAGGTGAACAAAAGAACACCGCAACCACTGCAACCTCAGTCCAAGCACCTTTTGTCCAACATAAGCAGGTCGACAAGATTAAAACAAAGAGCAAAGATTTCTTCTGCACATAGTCCTCTCATGTAGTCAGACTGGTTAAAAATGTCCAACCCTTCCAACCACAGGTTCGTGACAACCTTCAACAAGCTAAGCAACACAACTTTTCCAACAAGGAAAGCAACTCATCAAGATGCAGATTCAACAAAATCTTTTCCCTCTCCCTCATGCACTCAATGAAATGGAGACCATTGCTTCCTAAGGAGGGAGGATTGATCCAAGTGGATATCGGTGGCCACCCACCTATTCCAACTGGTCCAAAACAATCTTCTGACAATTTACTAATTTTAATAGTTTTTCGGTTCCTAAACTTCCAAGGCCTTTTTGAGGGTCTAAATGAAGTTTTTTTGGGATCAAGCACCTTAACGATAGCCAAAGGCTCTGATTGAGCTCCCAAAATGAATCTCCTCGAAAATACATTTCCAATGAGAAATCGTGTGTCCCAAACGAAGATCATATGCCAAAGTTACACCCCCGGGAAGTTGATACACCAAACTACCCAAAATGGGGTCCACAAAACTGTTGACTTTTCATCTTTTGGGGTTAGGGTTTTGGATTTTCTTTATGTTAAAAAGGCCTTTATATCCTCATTGTAATCATCTTTTTGCGAATATGAGTAGCTGTCACATCTCTTCTTAGAGATAAGCTGCCACCATTCTAGTGAGTCTTTCACTCTATATTTCTACGTTTTGTACATTTCGCTGATTAATAGAAATTGTGTATTACTGAATCTTTGTGTTTATGGTTGCATCTCTGATATATTTCTATTATATTATTGAATATACGAGATATCTTTGTACATTTCTTTATTATATCTCCGCTCTCATTTCATGCCGAAAATAATCCGGATCATTCCCCCTGGTAAAATTGTAAAAAACTCCCTTTACGTGCTGGAATTATGTTATGAGAATATTGTGGAACAATCAGAGGTTTTTGAGCGAAAATCTCAATCACGCCCTGCCCCTTAAGAAATATTTTCTATCATTTCTTTTGCTGCAAAATACTCATAATTACACTGTAGAGGTTGCAAGACTCAGTCACCATTGGATCTATCTCGGTGATCGATCATAGCCATTGATTTTAAAGTATGGGACTTCACATCGTCGGAAGTCTAGCTCGTAGCCCGACGCCCATTGTATCGAAGATTGTTGTGTCAATGATCGGGGATAACTTACGTCGGGGAATGTTCATTTCGTTTCGTCGACGATGAGGAGAGCCATTGATTTGTCATCGGAATAAGGAGTGTCGCTAATCTTTCGTCGAAAACAAGAGAGCCATTGATCTGTGCTCGACCAAAAACCACAATCGACTAAGGCATTGAAAATATCATGCTGACGTTAGTACAGACACATGGAAACTTTTAACTAGCCCATGATGGGGTTGCCATGGCAGGTGGACGTGACACGTGTCCACCCATTTTAGGTGTATTGACCTGTGTATACAATGGATTTCACATGTCCACGTGGAAACCTCAGATTGACTCTAACACTGCTCCGCTAGTGGTCGAGCTGTGATCTCTTTTGCATTTTGTCGATGATGACATCGTCGTAGACACTTTGAAATTTTTTGTCAGGGATTTTGCTTTGCATTTCGTTGACGACCATCTCCATCCCGATCTCCGTTGTTGATATATCGTCGAAACAAGGGGAGTTGTTGATCTGGAGCTAAAGATAAGATAAGATCTGGTCCGTCGATCAGAGGTGTCTCATCGGAGCGGTTGGGGCTTGAGTTTCAAACAAGACTCCGAAGAGGGGACTCTGAAGGGACTTGGAAAGACAAATCTGGACCGTCCATCAGAGGTTCGATAATCATTGAGGGTCGTTGATCTGACCACACTCGAAAGGAAAATTTGCTTAAGGCAAAGATGGTNCATTGAGGGTCGTTGATCTGACCACACTCGAAAGGAAAATTTGCTTAAGGTAAAGATGGTCAAGCTGATGTCACCCTGGACACGTGGCGGATTGTCACTGGTCCGTGCTGGTGCTGAAGTGGCAGAGGGGCATGACACATGTCACCCAGATTTGATATTTTTACGTAGGCATGTGGCGGGTTCCACATGTCCACGTGGTAGCCTTTGGTTGGGTCTGACGGTGCTCCGCTAGCAGATTGACGTGATATCTTGCCGGGAAGTTGCGAGATTTGATATCTGATCTTGACTATTGATCAGGGAGCACGCTTACTTAAATCTGAGGCATTGATCGGGGGTGTCTCATTGGAGTGGTCTAGGAGATATGTTCCAAGATGACTCCGAAGATCGTTGATCTAAAAGGTCGGACGCACGATGCAATATGAGCTGTCGATCTTTCAGTGTCCAGAAAAATTCCGAAATGCTGGCGTTTGATTTTTTATGGCCGCGGTCTTGTGGTAAGCCCCTGGGCTATTGTTGCTTAAGCTCTTTTGTGGTGCGATAAGCCCCTTGTGACACCCGATAAGCACATGAGGGCTCAAATCTTGCCTTAGGCGGAAAAGGGAATGGATTTTCTATTGTTTTATTCCATCCGACTTGGAAATTTTTTACTCTGGACTCCACTCGCGACCTCATTCATTCTCGCGACTGTTTAAATTTGTTGCACCTCGATACATGCTTGATTCACACAACATCTGATACCTCACGTACCTCACGCACAAAACCCAACTGTAATTGTTCGTCTCTGGTAATTCATTCCATTCTCTGTTAGAGATGAGGTCGTGCAAAGGTTAGATGTTAGGGTTTGGAGTTTAGAGTAATGGACATGACACCATCATTCACTGCACAAACCCTACGTCGTCCTTGCTGAACAAAACAATGCACCGCTTGACTGTTCATTGCACACATTTGGTGCCTCCATCAAGGTCAAACTACGGTCTGTTGGCCCCCTCGCCCATCATAGTCGTATTGTCCATCAGAGGATCTTGACTACCTTTTAGTTTCGAATCTGAGCTATATCGCTCCTCAAATTAATTTCAAGTCCAATAAAAATCATGAATTAATATGGATCCCCTCTGTAGCACCCTTCGTTGAAGAGAATCTTGGCCACGATTTCCCTAGACGCCAAAGTCGACCTTGGTGATCTTGGATAACCGACTTGGAACAAAGAGATACAATGGACAAGCTATAAAAGCCAATGTAGGGCTAGGGTTTTAATCTCACTTCAGTCTCTATACATATTCGACTCAATCGCCTAAGATTTTACATATACTGTCAACTAGAGGATTTAGAAGTTATTCTCTGTGTGTTTGACATAAATCAATGGTGGACGCTTACTGGAGAGATATTTTCTCATTAGATTATGGAGAATTGTCAGCAAGATAATCTATCTTTGTGGCTCCCAATACTCTAGTTTTTGGGGACTCAAGTAATCCTTCCTTTGGTTTTGGAAGCACTTCATTTAATGGACAACATGAAGGCAATAAGAGAAAACGTGGAAAGAAGAAGCTCAGATCCATAGGGGATTGTCATAACTTGTGTCAAAACTCCTATCTGCATTGTACCCGATGTAAAATGAATGGGTCACATGAAGCCATCATTCGTTGCACAAACCCTACGTCCTCCTCGCCACACAAAACAACGTGCCTCCATGTAGGATCGAACTACAGATCATTTGCCCCCTCGCCCATCAGATTCGTATCATCCAACAAAGGATCTCGACTACCTTTTAGTTTTGAATTTTAGTTTCTGTCAAACACGTAGAGAAGAACCTCCAAATCCTCCAGTCGACAACATATGTAAAATCTGAGGTGATTTAGTCGAATATGTATAGACTTTGAAGTGAGCTTAAAACGCTAGCCCTGGGTTGGATTCTATAGCTTTTCCACTGTATCTCTTTGTTCCAGGTCGGTTATCCGGGATGACCAAGTTCGACTTTGGCGTCTAGGGAAATCATGGCCAAGATTCTCTTCGACGAAGGGTGCTACATAGGGGAGCCCTATTAATTCAATATTTTTATTGGGCTTGAAATTAATTTGAGGAGCGATACAACTCATATTTGAAACTAAAAGGTAGTCAAGATCCTCTAATAGACGATACAAATCTGATGGGCGAGGGGGTGAACAATGCGTAGTTAGATCCTGTGTGGAGGCACCAAATGTGTGCAATTAACAATCAAGGGGATGCTGTTTTGTGTAACGAGGACGACGTAGGGTTTGTTCAACGAATGATGATGTCACATGAAGCCATCGACTCCATATTTCCATGGGAGAAGATCGAAGAAATACATAGTCAGAAAGAAGACAAAGATAGAGCTTTAGGACCAACCAAAGGTAAATCCCCTGTTCTTTATGTTGTTTCCTATTGCAATATAGGAGTCACTGAAGATCTGTTTAATGCTTCATTTGCTTCTTGGGGAGATGCATGGCTTCTTGACACATGCACAACCTCTCACATGACATTTCGAAGAGATTTCTTCGAAGACTTCGATGACAATGTAGATGGCGTAGTGTACTTTGCAGATAGAACAAGCCTCAAATATTTGGGAATGGACACCATCAAGCTTAAGTTGCATGGACTCCCATATTTTCTTCTGCACAATGTAGTCTATCTTCTTGAGCTACAAAGAAACTTACCATCCCTTGTGCACATTAGACAACAAGGTCACTATGTTCATATGTTCAGTGGCAAAGTTGAGATAAGGAAGGATTCTGACAATGTGGTTGTCATGACCGGAATGGAAGATGGAAGATTGCTGAAGCTAAAAGGGACATCTGCCCATACACACTGTTGCATACCTCTCTCATCATGACTTAGGTATAATTCCATCTAGTCTTTTGTTGCATGCTATATTTGGCCATATTAATTATGTCAGTGTTCGTTTGTTGAGAAAGAATGGTGTTTTTTTATTTACCTACTATTCCTAGGAAATTGAAGCAATGTGATGCTTGTATCCTTGGAAAACACAACAAACAACTCTTTCATGATTTTACTTCTAGAGCATGTAGAAAACTTGAACTAATTCATTCTGATTTGTGCGGCCCTATGCATGTTCCTTCTGCAAATGGAAACATATATCATGACTTTTATTGATGATTGCACTAGAATGTGTTGGGTGTACTTGTTGAAAGATAAATCACAAGCTTTTGAAACTTTAAAAGTTTTCATGTATGGATTCAAAATGAAGCTCAGTCTCGTATTAGCTCTCTTCACACTGATGATGGAAGAGAATAAGCATCTAATGATTTTGAAAGATACCTTCGCCAACATGGGATCAAACATCAAACCACAGTTCCATACAATCCCCAACATAACAGTGTGGTTGAATGAATGAACATGACACTCCTAAATATGGTTTGTTCCATAATTTTTTTCAAGAATGTTAAATTAATGTTTTGTGTTGATGTAGTTCTATGYGTACTTTATGCCAAAAACATGTGTCAATCTCTTTCTCTTAAAAACATGACTCCATATGAAATGTGGTATGACCACATTCCTTCGGTGAGRCATCTCAAGGTCTTTGGTTCCACCTACTATGCCTTGATTCATAAGGAGAAAATAAACAAACTTGATGCAAGGAGTTGGAAGTGCATATTMTTGGGGTACTCAAATACCACCAAGGGGTATCATCTTTATGATGAGACAAACAATAMATTCATCCTTTCCATAGATGTGATCTTTCTTGAATCCATTAAGAAAGATAAAACTATTGAGAGGCAACTTGATCATCTAGACATATTCACTTGTGTAAAGACATATCATGAATTTAATGATGAGATTCCACATCTTGAAGGGGGGATCCCCATCTTGGGTCAATCTATGGAATCTCCTTTTGAAACACCATCTTCCTCCCATGAAGAGGTTCCTACCACTTCATCAGAACCTGAGATTCAGTTGGATGATGTGATCAAGAGGATCGAAAAGATGAGGCTTGATGAGAACTCAATACCATCTCAATCAATTGAGCAACCTGGACCATATAAAAAAGGTCCACTAAAATGGCTCACAAAAACACTTGAAAGTGTTCAACCTGATGAGGTCGGGAAGACAAGAACTAGATTGTTCTCAAAACAAGATGGAGGTAATGTAGATAATTCAAACTTAGATGATGTAGATGACATGGATGTTTCATATGACTGTGAATTAAATTTATCTACTAATCTTGAACCAACTTCATTTCAAGAAGCTGCTTCTCATGATGAATGGAAAGAAGCCATGTAGAAGGAATATGATGATCTCATTAAGAATGAGACATGGAAGTTGGTGGATCCTCCATTTGGAACCAAACCAATTGGCTGCAAGTGGGTATTCAAGAACACTTACAAATCAAATGACTCACTTGACAAGCACAAAGCGAGGCTTGTGGAAAAAGGATTTACACAAAAAGATGTTGATATGAGGAGACTTTTGGCCCCACAAAAAAATGGGCTACCATCCACACTCTATTCTCCATGGAATCACAAAATGGATGGAAAATTCATCAAATGGATGTGAAGATTGCGTTCTTGAATGGAGACTCGAAATAAAATGTGTCCATGTATCAACTAGAAGGTTTTTTTTTGTGAAGGGACAAGAACATAAGGTATTACAACTCATCAAATCCTTATATGGCTTGAAACAAGCCCTGCGAGCATGGTATGAAAAGTTAATTGAACATCTTCTGAAATTGAATTTCAAGCATTTCAATCTTGATGATGCAACTTTGTTTGTCAAGAAAGTTGGAAAAATGTTGCATATCTTGTCATATATGTAGATGATATATTGATAAGAGGGAACAATGAGAGCTACATTGCATCCATAAGGAAAGAGGTGAAGAAAGGCTTCGAGATGACGGATTTGGGACATTTCACTACTATTGGCATTGTAGTGATTCAAAATCCAAGGTACATATTCATCTCCCAGAAGAAGTACATTGGAGAACTGTTCAATAAGTTTAGCATGGCTGAGTGCAATCCCGTTTCTACTCCAATGGAACATAATTTGAAACTCACATCAAAAGAGGGAATGAATTTGAGGATGCAACCAAGTATAGACATCTTGTGGGAAGTCGTATCTATCTTATTACCACTAGACCATACATTTCATTTGTTGTTGGGATTCTTTCCAGGTTCATGCAAAAGCTTTGTGAAGGACATTGGTCTACTGCAAAAAGAGTTCTAAAACACTTGAAAGGAACTCAAGATTTTGGACTCAAGTACTCTAAGGTGGATGACTTTAACCTGATTAGATATTCTAATTCAGACTTTGATGGAGATAAGGAAAATTGAGTATCAACTTCAGGGTATGTCATGAGCCTTGGATCAACAACTGTCTCCTGGAGATCACACAAACAACTAGTTCCAACAGATTCCACACAGAGACATAATATGTGCCAGCTGCAGAAGCGATGAAGGAGATTGTGTGGCTTAAGAAAATACTTGAAGATTTGCAGGAGAAACAAGTGAATTCTACTCCTCTTCTAATTGATAATACCTCTGCAATCAAGCTGGCTAAGAATCCTAGATTCTATGATCGAACTAATCAAATCAATACAAAATATCACTTGATTCGATATCATGTAGAGGCCAAGACTATTCACTTGATATTGTTCAACAAATGAGAAAATTATAGACATCTTCACCAAAGCATTTGGAAGATTTTTTTTTGAAAAGTTCAGAATGATGCTTGGACTCACACACACCCCTTCAGATTAAGGGGGGAATGTTGGACACATAATCCTTGGGACCACATTCTTGTAACTGTAATGTACATATGAATAGTCATAGGTGATAGGAAGAGTCATGTGATGGAGAAGACCAACGATCATATTTTTTGTATTTATTGAGCTACATGCTAATGTAATAATCATCAAGTGTGTAGTTATCTTTTCCACCAATACCTGGCTTGACAGGAACCATTGAGTAACACTCCTTTCCTCCTTTGTTTGTTGGAATAAACAATTTTTTTACTACATTCAATGTTAAACTCTATCTAATTTCATACTTATTGATCAAAAGGTTTAAATATATAATCTAATCACTTAGATAACAAAATAGGTTATTTTACAATTATATTTATGAGCAATAAATACAAGTAAATATAATTTTCCTTTTTTTTTTTCCTTATTTTATAACACTAATTTTTGTTTTTCACTTCCATTATTTGATTTTTGGGTTCATTTATAGCAAAAATTTAATTTCTAAAAAAGAAAAATTACCTAAGGGAAAATATAATGTCCATCCACTATTTCTCTATGCTTCTCCCATTGTATTTTAGATTTCGGAGAATTCAAATCATTCTTTTTAGAGGGTCATTGGACATATGTATCTCTACAAACTTTCTAGGTATCTAGAACTTTTGTGTCTTGAAAAAAATGTTATTTTTGGTCATGTATCTTTTTATGGGCGATGGGATTTTGTGACTATTTCTATTGTGCAAGGCAATATCATTTCACATTGATCAATTTTTAACATTTCACACCTTGTTTTTCTTTTAATTACCAGATGATGCATGAGGGTGCAAATCTGAAACATTAATACATAAGTCCTTTTGTTTGTTTACGGCATTTATGTGTTGTTATTTACCTTATAATATTTAAATATTTATGACTTTGACTTTGTAGGTTTGAATCTATGTGCCCTAACATTTGTTCATGCTCTAATAATCTTTCTCTGGATGTCCTTTGTGTATCATACCCTCTCTTCTACATTTTACATTTTGGCCTGATAGTTTAAGACAATTTTTTGGTGTGTTTGTTCTAAATTTTTTTACAAGTTGTGTTTATTATCAAGTATCTAGATTCAACATGTTGATGATTATGTTTTTCATTGGGTTCGTTTGTAAGTTATTGTTTTGTTGAGATGAAAAATATGACCTCATTTGTCTACATCTCATTGTTGGCGTTTCTCATTTATGCCTTTTGCAAACTAAGTTTGCTGATGCTCTATTGGCTATGGCCTATAATTTCTTTTTTCTATGAGAAACAACCTCACTATTAATTGCATGCTTGTTCGAAGTGAGTTTTGTTTTCTCTCTATGCTTGTGAACATCTATGTGAGCTTTGTTGGGGGTGTTTGAGTTAAATCATTAGTATTTCTTTCCTAATTTACTACATTTACTTTCTCAAAATTCATAAAAATTCAAATTTTATTAAATATTTTTCTAAAGTTTACACGCACAAAAAACTAAAATAAATATTGATTTTCCTTCTTTCATTTGGTTGCTCTCTCTCTCTCTCTCTCTCTCTCTCTCTCTCTCTCTCTCCAACACAATTTTTTCATGTTGAGATCACTAGAAGTTTTGATTCCAAGGTTGAGAATTATTGCACCTTGTAGAAATTTGGAAATCTACACTAAATACATTCATAAAGATGGCGGAGAAATAATAATAATAATAATAATAATAATAATAATAATAATAATAATAATCTAATTTTTAAGGTGGCAACCTATCTAGACACCAAATTGATGTATAAGACCCTCCTTGTTTGTGGGACAAGGGACCCCCTCCACATAGTGGTTTGATTGCTTAGTCTATGGAGGTGTATATACCCTATACCCCTTCATAGTTGAACCCATGACCTCCAAGGAGGAAAAACATGTTCTTAGTCACAATGATACATCTCTCACATCCCTATACATACCCATACATGAAGTCTAATTATATTTCTAATACCCCTAAGTGGTTTTGGTGGTTTAACCATACAACCCTTAACCACAACATTTAACATTATATTGGTCATAAGTCACTAACATATGAAATGACACATCTTAACGATCTTAATGTAAATATTGGAGTGTTAATACTCCAAAATACATTGGTAATTTGAATTTTCAGGAGAAGTTTGAATATTTTACATAAAATATATTTATAGTTACCTTGTATATTGATGTGAGCGAGGCAAGTTAATATTGCATGTTCTTCGTATTCACATTTAATCACTTACATACTCCTTGATTCGAACATTTCCAATGGTGCCAACATGCTTTGTGGGTACCCCTGTGTTGTGGAGGTTGTCCATGTAGTGCATTTTTTAGTTAGCTTCCTAAATAATGATATGTGTCGTGGAGAATTCTAACATAATATCTCTACTTCTCATGTCCTACATGTCTATATATAGTAATCCATATCAAAGTGAGTAATTTTGTAGTGTATAAAAAAATTGGTAAGTCTGATTTGATTTTTAAGCTATGCCACAAGGTCAAAACATAAAGAGATAGGGTGGGTGAAAATGATATCATATGCCAAATCTGATACCTTGGCTAGGGCCATAACCTAGATACTTGCTTCTACCCATAATGTTTGTATTTATGTGCAAGATCACATCTATGGATTCCGTGTAAAGTTGTTTGTCACAAGTGGATGTAAGTGGATTATATTGGATGCATGTGTGGTAAGTAGTTAGGGCCAACCTTAATCTATCTCTCAAGTGCACTTGATAACTTGTAAGAAGGCTATCATACATCTACAATGATGTCCATCCAAAATCATTTGTTTAGCTCAATTAAATGCACTAAGGCTAATACCATGAACATTGTTGCAGAATTAATGACAATATTATGAAAATAACAACATTATGATATTTTTATTCAAAAAAATCCCAAAAATAGCGGAAAATCTCCTAACTTTAAAAATAAAAATGATTTTATGATAATATTTTTTCTAAAGTCACTGTGTTTTTTATAGTTGAAATGAAAATTAATTAAAATATCAAAATTGTATAACTTTTTGAAAACAATGACATGAGATGAAAGACAATAAAATTCTGATTATCAAAATCTTATAAATTTTCCATTCTTTAACATAGAAGATGTAGTTTTGAAAATTTCAAAATTGTAAATAGAATGTTTTTAAAAAAATGAAAAATTAGAAACTAAGACAATTAAATTTCAAATTTCAAAAGTTTCTATTTTCACATAATAATTTTAACTCAGAAAATTTAAATAATAAATGAGACACAAGATGACAAAATTTCAATTTTAAACAAATTATATATTTTTAAATGACATGTAAATTTAAAAGTTGCAATGTTAGTTTTTAGATTTAAACATGTAAAAATTTCATTTATCATTAACCTAATAAATAAAAAACCATTATCCCATGAATTCCACTAATCCATAATTTACTCTCTCACTAACCATAAACCCACAAATCCCCAATCCACTAATCACTAATCCAAAGCCTACTAACCCTCAACCCACTATGTTACTAATATAATGGCCCCTAAATAGTGACCCACTATGCAATGTTCATGTACCCAAAAGAACTATGATTGAAACTCTTGAAGTATCTAAAAGAGAGAACTAAGAGTAGCAAAAATAAAGAGCTAAAATTATTGAAAAATGAATGGGGTTCCTTCCAAGTTTGAGTAATGGAGGAAGACGTTCATAGTAACCACTTATAATCTAGTTAGTTGTATTCATAAAATGATAATAGTTACATATAAAAGAAAAATCCCACATGGATTGCGAATGTAAGGCTTGTAGGTTAGAAACTTTGTCCACCCATGTCCTTGTCAAACACATAAACTAATTAATATGCAAAATGATATCATGGCTAGGTACAAATAATACACAAAAGGATATTGTGGTTATGCACAAACAATCTCTTTTATTAAAAAACACTTCTTTCTTGAACTTGGTGAAAAATTAAACAATAAAGGTCAATTTCAAAAAATTACATGAAAATTTGTAAAAATGAATGGTTGCCTCGACATAAATCCATAGTATTTGGAAAAATAATATGAAAGATGTAGAAACATGCTATAAAGGTCAATTTCAAAAAATTACATGAAAATTTGTAAAAATGAATTGTTGCCTCGACATAAATCCATAGTATTTGGAACAATAATATGAAAGATGTAGAAACATGCTTTTGGATCTAGATGCACCCTCAAATAACACAAAATTAATAACACCACCCACCTTTTAGACTCAAAAGGTCATTTTGAAGAGTGTGTGCAAAGATAAATGGGTAAACAAAGAAAAAGGGACACAATATTATATATTATATCTATATAGTTAAGAAAAAAATGCATTTTCAAAATTTTATAAAATTATTATTTTTTCATTATAGTTATTTTTGACAGTGGAACTATAAAATAAATAATTTTTTATTCTTAATTAAAAAAGTAATATTGAAAATTAATAAAATTGTGAAAAATACACTAATATTAAAAAAATCAATGATGATTTTTTTAAAAGATACAAAATAATGATTAAAATGGAAAATTGAGTGGAGAAAACATAAAAAGCCTTTAAATAAAAAAGAAAAAAAAGAAAAAAAATGTTGTTTTTTAATTGTTTTGTTGGCCACCTTGTTGGCACAGTTGTCGTTGTGATGATCTCAAGATTTACCTCACCCTTTTCCCACTTTGATATCTGTGGTATTGGAACCATAAGATCCTTTTAGCATCATCTCTATGAGACCATCTACTAGGTCCATTACTTCATTTGCTAGAGTATTTGCCTCATAATTCAATTTTTTGAAGACGCGACCATAAGTAATTGAGTTGAACATGGAGGAGGGATCTCTCACCCTATTCATACTAGCCTAGACATGTATGTTTCATATCTACATGGATCCTTTGAGACATCTCAATACAACTTGAGAGTCACCACAAACCTCAAGATTTTGAAGACCCTTCTCCCGAGCCAAGGATAAAAGAGAGATGACTCCCATTAGTGTTATAATAAAGTAGAAGAAAGATCCTAGACCCACATTGGTTCAAATTATCCTTCACTACTGCTCAAAAACCTATGTCCCCTACTAGGATCTTGAGCCATTAAGCGAAATTCGTGGTCTAAAATGGGAAAGGAAAATAAGAAAAATAGGAGTTACGAATTGTGAAGGAAAAGAAAACTAATTTTTTTCATGTATTTTCAATTTATCTCATGATAGGCTTATTAAAAGTATCAAATATGGGTAAATATTGGATCCAATTATGCATCCATTATGTAATTTCTCTTGATACTTTTAATAAACCTATCATGATTTACATTGAAAAATAAATGAAAAATGTGTTTCTATTTTTAAAAACTCATTTTTAATAAACCTATCATGAGATAAATTGAAAAAAATAATGAAAAATGTGTTTTTAAAAATTGAAGTACATTTTACATTTATTTTGTAGTGTAACTCACGATAGGTTTATTAAAATTATCAAGATTAGATACTTGTTGGATGTATAGTATAATTCCACATCGAACCAATAGCTACACTTGATAGTTTGAGTAAACCTATAAATATATAAATTGAAATATGTGAAAAAAATAGTTTTCTTTCTTTCCCTCTAGTGCTATTCACCTATGGGGTTGTGTTGACAGGTGAGAAATTCCTTCCCGTAACAAGGGACAACTACCTGACCACGAGACCCAATTAGGCAGGTTTTCATTTGGGATGGTAGTTTCCAACCGATATTGTAGGTTGGGTTTGCCACTAAAATAGTTTGTTTTTTTAAAAGAGACTTTATTGCTTTGGACTTTGAAATTTTACCAACTTATGTTTTTAAAAGAAGACAACACTAACACACTATTCCTATCTCAAAATTGAAAAAAAAAAACTAAGATGTGTAGATAAAGATGATAGATTTTCAAAGTATTAGAAATAATTCTTTACTTCAAGAACAAGGAATGATTATTTCTAAGAATAGATATAAATCATAAATATCTACACCTTAATGATAACCAAAGAGATAATATAAAACCTTTGAACACTTTAAGTTATACGACAAAAGCTTATTGAAATGTGTTACTAAACTCCATCATTACATTAACAACCTAAAAAGAATTGATTGGCTGCAATGTAAGTCTCTATTGGCTAACATATATTAAGCATAACAAAAATAAATGAAAATCTTTAAAGAAATAATTTTCATAGCTTTATCATGTTTGAAAACATGCAATCATCTCCATAAAATCACAAGAATAATCATTCATGAAAACAAAAGGTCTTAAACTTGATATTTTAGTTGAATAACATGATGTGATTATCATATTATTAATAATGATTGAAAAGAAAGATGATGCATCAACATCTAACATGAATGAAAATATTAATAATCTTCTTTAATTTCAACGCAAAATCAACACAAATGCTAGATGAACTCTATTTTTCAAAATTAAACTAAAACTTACTAAAAATAACTTGTCCAAAAAGAACTTGTCCAAAAAGAACTTGACCTTCAATATTCCTCCTTTGAGTCAAGTTGCATTCTTCAATATTTATAATATGAATGTATCAACTAACTGTTCTAAAATTGTTCCATACATTTAGGACAAACTATTTTCCTTGCCTCATATTCTTGATTTCAAATCTAAGCAAAATCTCCACATAAATCTTTTTGAAGAAATAAAATTCGTGTTCCTGCTGCTACAAAATGGTTATGTTGACACTTGGTTTAACTAATGTGTTGACTGAATCTTTTTGTATTGAATCAGTTGGAATGGTGAGCAACATACCATGTCATGAACACGAGGACGAAAACCCATGTTCTCGATTTCTTGCTAACTGTCTTATTATCTTAAAATATCATTGGAATGAGAGATCTTTGATAGAGATGGAGGTGTGCACGTCACCAAAATTTTATAAGTCTTGGGATAAGGTATATGTGAGGATAAACAAAACTGTATGGAGGAAGGGCTTTGAAAAAAATTAAAATTCCTTGATTTCTTTTTAATCCTTAGTTCTGCTGCTTGTTCTCCTCTTATTGACATGTCTCCTTCGTCTGCACATGATGATTTTGACTTGCAAGTTTTGGTTTCTTTTCTTTAGTATCTTCTTTTGCTTGAGCCATTTATATGCATTTCTTGTGAACAAAGCATTGTCCTTCTTTAACTGTTATTTTCACTTCTTAGAATGTCGATTTCATCTAGCATCTTTCAACCATGTAGCCTCCGAGATTCATTCTCCATTTTAATAACCCTCTCTAATGGTTTTCAACTCTTGTACCTCATTTTTTAATCTTACAACTTGGTTCCTCTTTTTCCTTAGCTGAGAAGTTACAATGATTGTTGACAAAGTGATCAAATCCTCATTTTGTATTGAATACTTGCCTCCTTCAAAGTTTGTGTTTATAGGTATATCTTCTTTTTCACACTCCTTTGTTGCAGGCAAATCATCCTTGTTAATATTTTTGTCTAGAGAAGATTTTTGATAATTGATAGCATGATTTCCTTCATCCATCATCTCCATACTTTCTAATATCTCATAAAATATTTGATGAGAATTATCCAATTCTAGAGTCTATATAGGGTTAGACTCTGAGGTTTGAACCTTGTATTTCTTTGTTGGCTTATTCAAACCTTGTTCTAATTCCTCATTTTTTCTTTCTATTCTTGAAACATTTTTTCCATAGATTCGATTGTCCTAGTTTGAACCATATATTTTTCAGCTACAATACTCTTCCCTCGTCTATATTTATTCACCCATGAAAGACCAAGAGATTCTTGTACATCATCTATGTCTTCATCTATATGGTTCATTGTTTTGTTAGCTGCATTATTTGATCTTATTTCTATAGTAACTTTGAACAATTTTTTTGTAACGACCTTTTTGATCTCTTTCCCTTTAAAACCATTTTCAATTAATAACTTGTCCCATTCAATTCCATACTTGTGCAATTCATTCTTGACGATAATGTTGATAAGGCCATGATGGTAAAGATATTTACCAACGTTCTTATGTTTATGGATGGTTTTAGACATTTTACTCAGAGATTTAAACAAATAATAAGGCATGTTTAATGACTTATCTCCCTGAAGATGTAACCAAATTATAACATGGTAAATATAAATCAAACCAAAGCGTCCCTTACAGGTTATGTACTTTTTGATTAAAAAGACTAGGTCTTTCCATGGATCTTTAAGCCAGGCCTCGAGTACTCCTGCAACCCAATTGGGTTTTTGCCTATTTTTTTTATTAGGAAAGGGGTCTGAGATTTAACGTCAATAGATTTATTCTTGAACCACTTCTCATCTGATTGAGGAATCCCTATCATCCGAGCTAATGAATTTTTTGAGACATGTATGGTTAAGTTTCCTACCTTTGCACATTTGCTGTCGAAATTCTGAGAAAATGCCATGGTTATATCTTCAATATGTCCAGTGAATTTCTCTAAAAATTGTCTCCATCATTCCTTTTACAATATCATCTTACATCAAGGATGCATGCCTATTACATCTTCCCCACAAGGCTCAACACATACTACCATTATCTTTCTATAACCCTCGCTAGTATTTGGCTTCAATATTTTTAACACCATGTCAGAGAACTCCTATCCTCTTTTCTTGAGTTATGGTTCTTACACTTATAAGAGACCTATCTAGCTCAAGAGTGTTTACTTGTGATTGCAATAACTGATATTGTGGTGTAATCAACAAGGTGGCGGCTTATGAATGCGAGTTCAACCAAGTTTACACAACGTTTTAACAAATGATTTCAAATTAAGGGCACACAATGAGTAATGAGTGGAGATGATTGGTTTTGAATGTTTCAAATGGTCGTGGGAATATAGCTAAGCATATAAGGTTGGAATAGGAATAAGTCATAGCAATGATATTACCATAAGAAGTGGCATGCATAAAAAGGTGTTTCATTGATACAATGCTTGCTTCACATAGAGGTCAGCTACTAGGTCCCTCCCATCATCTACGTTGCAAGTTGTCCAAAGTCAATATCTTATTACTCACTACTAAACATGAGAACAACCGAGTTTTGGGTGGAGTCTTGTTGGCAGCGATTATATAATAATTATTTTTTTAAGTTGCCTACACAGGGTCTATGAAATTTTATTGCTCTTCATGAGCTTTTCCCTAAACGATAGTTGTAAATCGTCGCATTTTACTTATCATCTATTCATGCTTCGTTTTCATGACTGAAAGCATGAAAACTTGCAACTATCGTTACCATTTTGTTTTAAATTTTCATTGAAGACAAATGGTTTATTTAATATGGAGTTCGATTCTTTGCCAGGAAGGTATCACCCAGTTGTGTTTTTCACCCTCTCAACTCATAAGCATGCCCAAGAGATTGATAGTCTTAACAAACGAAAGACCCCACCATTTGATATTGTTTGTATTGGTTTTGGTTTGCTCTTTGATCACATTTCATTCACAAAATTTTTGATTATTCATTTGCCCAACTTTGTAATCAAAATGATGCGCGCACTTATGTTTTCTGAGTACTTTGGTCCTAGCTTGTACTCAATACCAAGGTGGCATACGATGTACATGATTGCCATTACTCCTTAGCATGGTCTCGGGTTTCACAAAACTCTTCACACGCATTTTGATTAAACACCCTGCCCATCGTTTGAATCATTACATCATGTATTGTTAAAGCTCAGGGCTATGGCTCTGTTTCATTTTTGTAAACCCTATCTGTGTGTTGTGCGTTAATTACCCGTCCGTTCAGTATGGCTCCAGTGGTAAGGGCCGAACTGAACGACATCCAAACCCTGCTCTCATATG
>SNQJ01S0001148.1:307580-318529 GCA_010110895.2 Picea sitchensis | reverse complement strand
TAGATTATTTGGTTGTTAAACAAAGCTTTATTTTTAAATTAGTTTGTTTTGTTTATTGAAAAAAATGAGATTTCTTTTACTATTTTAACTAGCTACAAAATCGTAAGGTTCTATAGCCAGTTATATAAATTCGAATTGTTTGATTTGATGACAGAAAACATATCTGAGATCTTCTTATTTTCTTTTGTTTTCAGGATAATTAAGGAGCCCATGATTTCAAAGATGATATGAGGCACTTTTTGAGATCTCCCAGCCATATCAATTATGTATTTTGAATAAACAAAATTAGACTGTTGGTAGTTTTTTGATATCTAGTGAAATCAGGGTGGTTGCATCCCCCTTTATTTTTTGAAACCAATTTGATATTATCAACAGGAAACAGTTATGTTTCCTGAAACCTATATAAAGATATCATTTTGTAAACATTGCATCATCTCGGCCCGGGACAAGAGTATGGGCGTTTTATCACAGACTTGAATGGAACAAAATGCACATTACAACTTTAGCTTTTCTGTATGATGTTTTGATTTGAGTTATGTTTATTTCGATTTGATAATAGATGGTGATTGATTTCGTCGTCATGATTTATTGCAAGTTGATATAATTCACTTTTATATGCTGTCCATATCTCGTGTTTCAGATACAATACATAGTGATTATCTATTCAATTTAAATTAGGAGATTTATCTCTATTTTCTGTTGAATGTTTAGATGCAAGTTCTTACAAGAAGATTTATCTCATTTGTAGCTACTTGCAAATCTTAAGATTACTGTGACTGTATCCATTTTATGCCCTATTATCATAACTCAAATTTCAACATATTTGTTTCGCTTTTATTCGGAACAAACTTAAGATCCGTTGCAGGTTTACTTCGCGGATAAAGTGGCTGGGTATTCTCTATCGAACAGACATTGGATGTGTTAATAGGTTAGTTTGTCATTTTATTTCGTTTGCTAGTTTATTTTAGAAGTTATATATATATATATATATATATATAATATGATTTCCATTACCTATTTTCTGTTCGATTAAGTAAGTTTAATATTTGATCTCAAGAATGTATACATCCAAGAAAACAAACCAAAAAATTAAATAGTATTTTCACTTTCTTTATTATTGTTGTTAAAGGAACCAATTTACATTTGATTTTTACGAGTTTAGATTAAAACTCGTGGTTTGTATAGATTGTATATAGAATTATCATACATATAATATTTAATTTGTACATATATATACTTAGATGTACATATAGATTTTAGTAATTGTTATTCAGTAAGTTATTGTTTTTCCCTTTAGTTATTTTTCGCTTTCTTTAGAACTTAGATCGGCCAACAGAGCTGCTAAACCCGTCGGAGTGAATTAATCCAAACAACTTGGGTTAATTAGACAACCCCGGACCAGATTCACTCTTCCAGTTGAGGAGCGGTCAATTTCGCCCGTCAACAAATGGCGCTGAAATTGACCGCTCATCAACTAGTCCCAATCTTCCATACCCATTCCCGCCAAGGCTTTGGAACATCAACTAGAAATGGGGTATAGAGGGTTTTGTATCTTTATTGAGTATGTTCCTAGGGGGAGACTTGGTCCCCATCTAAGAAAATCATCCTTACTTCTTCACTTGATCCCAAATTATATCATTTTCCCCTAGAATATCCTCCAATAGGTTGTTGCTTCCTCTCCTATACCTAAGTCTTCACCATCCATACAAAAGATGGATGAGCTTGTGGCGAGGAAACATCATCAAGAGTAATGTAATTTATCATATTCAAATGCATTTTGAGTACTTATGGCATGACATAATCATGATCTTTTCCTATCCAAATTCCATTATTTCCATCCTAGCTGCACCTCAGAGTAATTTCCTACATCTCAACATAAGTATTTATTGATGACTCTAAAGGATGAGACTAAACCCTTCTAGATTTAAGACCCTCCGTTATGAATTTTTATATGGTTTTGTGTCCATTTACCCTTTAGAATATCTCACCACGATCCACCTTTTGTGATAAATTTCTATCTTCTCTTTGTTTCTAGTGCAATAGAGAAAGAGACCAATTGCTTTATACCCCATCCTCCAATTTTTTTTGTATTAGATAATGAGTACTCTCACTTGGCCAAAGGTAAACCATGATCCTCCTTGTTTCCTTTCCATAGGCAAGAGAACACAAACCTTCCTAGTTTTGTTTACAATCTTCTTTAGGAAGGATGCCAATGAGAACTAATACATGGTGCTAGAACGAAGGACACTCTTAATAAAAACCAACCTACCGGTCATGGAGATACAATGATGAACCCATGAATTTATCCTCTTCTTAACCTTCTCGACTAACCAAGTCCAATACCCCACTTAATAGTCATTGCACTAAGGATGAAAACCTAAATAGACTGTTTTGTCTCCAAGAAGAAGCACTGTAAAAGGTAAGAGCTTCCAAATCACTTCCTTCTAATATTGGGGGTCCAAATTGAACCTTGTATCAAACTTATCCCTATTTATTTCCATACTTGTTACCAAATGAAACAAACTCAACAATTGATCAAAATATTTTCCTTCCCCTACCAAACCATCCCCAAATAACAAAATTCCATCCACAAATAGAATGTGTGTGACCTTTATATCATTTGCAATCCTAACTCCTTTGATCTCATTAGTCCCTGAGTTAGGATTTATGAGTGGACTTAGGTCCTTTATCAAAATAAGAAATATTAATTTCATATAGTGGGAACCCTTGCTTGAGACCTTGGGAAGGGTTAAATAAAGAGGAGGATGCACTAATGATGAGTAAAGCATAGGACCTGGTTGAAAATAAAGCGTCTATCCATTTAATGAAAAGACAATGAAATGATACCTTTATTAATGTAAAGTTTAAGATCATCTATTTTGTTTTATCATAAGCCTCTGATAAGTCAATTTTGGTTATAATGGCCTTTTTATGCTTTGTCTTAATATTGTGAAATACTTCCTAAGATGTTCCTATAACATCATGTCTATATCAACCCTCCAAAAATATGTAATGTTATTGAGATATAACATCAAATAGAATGGGATTCAATCTACTCAAAATGGTTCTTGTAATAAGTTTGTATAACACTGGCAGAAAGAGATTAGGTGAAACTTCTTGAAGTTCAATGTGTCATTTTCTTTAGGGATAATGGTGATAAAGGGAGATATGAATTCCCTAGTAATTTTCCCATTTTCCCATTCTCCCTTGACTCCTTTATAATTCCTATAATGTCCCCAATTACCTTGAAAAACCCTCTAAATAATTCCACTAGAAAGCCATATACGATTTACCATTTTGTAATAATTTTAACACCTACAAGGATTCCTCCTTTGTCACAGGACTCATAAGATCTTTGTTAGCTTCTTCATCCACCCAACACTCAAACACTTGTGCCACTGAGAGTACATATAGACCCTTCTCAATCTTAGTAAATATGTTTTTGAAGAAAGATACTCTTTCTCAATTAATAGTCTCATAAGATTCACAAAGATTGCATTTTGAATCTTTTATCCTCAAAATGTTTTGAAGGATTTCCAAGTTGTGGCTTGTTTGTGAAAGAAGGTAGTAATTTTGTCCCCTGCTGCTAGTCAAGTTGAAAGACTCTTCATCCACCATCATGATTCCTTCCAAGCTCATCATTTGTGCATGTCTCCTTCCAATCCTTTAAGTTTCTCCCAAGTATCTTCTTGAAGTCCCTCAATACTTATATGTTCATTCAGGCTCTCTATATTTTTTTCCACCTCCCCTAGTATTGATGCCGAGTCTTCAAACTTCATTATGCCCATTATTTTGAGAGAACCTTCATTTTAATTATATTTGATTATAAATATGCCATAGAATAATTATTTTTAGTAGAAGTATACTTACCCAATTTTGTTTAATCAAAGTTTATATAATTTCTGTATTCCAACCAATGTGTATTAAACTTGAATGAGGAGGCTTGCTTCTTGCTATCCTTTTCCAGTTGAATGAAAATAGAGGGATAACCAGATGCCCCATTTATTGTCACCAACGATCTCTACCTTTTTGATAATTTCATGAGGGAATCCTTAACCAAGAAGTAATCTAATCACTTTCCAATAAACTCAACCCTTGACCTTTTGTTTGTACATGTCTAGGGTACTCAAGTTTCACAAGCTCAATATTCATTAGATTGGCTTCTTAATTTTTTTTTATAGAAGTATTCAACATGAAAGTCCTCTATTTCTCTAGGAATCCATCCCTCCTTTCCATTCAATATCACGTTTAAATATATACCAAGTACAAGAACTAGAGTTTCTATAAATCCCYCGAGTTGTAAATCGTCCCAAAAGCCCTATCATTTYCTAGAGGGACCATATACATTCAAGAATTTCATCATATAATGGAATMACTTGAGAAAATAGAAACAATAATGGAATTATCAGAGATAGAATCAACGATGAAATTGAAAAAGGGTTTCCACCCAACCTTCAAACCACTAGATCGTTTTCCAACTTCTTAGCACACAAATGTCAAGTCATGAAACTCGGGGTTTCAAAGGGATGTCCCACATCAAATTAGCGAGAGCATGGTTTCTTGAATGAGTATTATTTTATTCCTATGATTAAAAAATATACATTTGTAGAAATGTGCTTTTTGGGTTCATCCCAAGACCCTTGGGCTTCGGGATAGAATAATCATTTTGGAAGCTTGCAAGGGGATTTTGTTGCTTTAAGTGCCTTGTAAATAATGATTTTCCTTCCCTCCTGTATTTCCACCTCCACTTGTGATATCTCCTTTGAGGTATTTGTCTTCCTCATGGGTGGATTGTTTCTCATCCCAAGAATAGGGATATTTCTAGTCCCCCTACTAGTGGATGGGCTAGATAGAGAGGGGCACTGATTTAATATCTTGTACTATATTTGTGCCCCATATTACAAAATGAGCTAGATCACTAAATGAGGAAACCTTAGATAGGGTTGAGTCACATAACTAAGCTCAAATAAAGATACTCACAATAACATCATATGATATTATCAATGAATAACTGGTGCCCTTATTACAAAGGAGTTTACCTCATTATATATCATTGTTCATTAAGCAAATCATTTCCACTTATGAATGTGGGATGTATTTCTTTACACAAAAAATGAACATTAACATATTCTAAAGTCATAAAGTGACTTTATTACATAGTAAGCCTTATATCTCTAATAACCCATCCCTAAAGATCCTAGAGAATTATTCACTCTCCTCAAGGAGACACACTAGATCTAGACTGACTTCTCCATGATAAGGACCTCCTTGGTCCAATTAGTTTGTGATTTTGTTGGCCAGGTTTGTGATAATGTGTCCTTTTTCACTCGAATGGGTAGCAGAGTGCCCATACTCATGTCCCTTTCTTCATAATTTTCTTTCCTGTGGTTGATGGAGAGTTAACCAATGAGGTTTGCATTCTCATTGAGATAATTGGTCCTTTTTTATATTTTTAAATATCCTTTCCAATTCTAACTGGGACTAATCTAAATTTAGGGAGGATAAATATTTCATCTCTATAGGAGGGGGGATTTCTTAAGGGGGAGAATAAACCTTTCTGTGAACTTTATCCATGGAATATTACTCTAGTTTTAATCTCGTTAAAACATGAAGAGGAGGAAGAGACTTACTAGATCATTGATTTTCTCCCAGAGCGGGGTCTTCCTTGAGAGAGGAGTCCCCTTTTCAGTTTGGACAGAATATTTTCAAATGACCATGATCTTTGCACTCAAGACCTATAAATGGAACATTACCATATTCCAATAGATATCAATGTTCCCTTTTCCCCACTCTTATCATTATTCCTTCTGGTAGACTATCATCTAAATTTAGCTCAAGATCATGGATATTTGATATGGACACCTTGTCTAACAAGAGGGATCTATTTCTCATCTTTGAGAAGCTACCCATCTTGTTTCCAATCATAGAAAGAATTTATGGCTTCCAAAAATCTACCAGGAAAATGTGTAATTTTACCCATACTAGTTTTTGGAAATCCTTTCATGATAGAGGTTGAAGTGGAGGACCCACTTGCAAATGAATATCCCTAATTCTCTCTAGAAATAAGGTCCCTCCCATCCTAATTTTCTTCATGTTGATAGAACTCCCGAAGAGGATTGGAATGACTCTTGTACGAATGTGGAGACACTGTAGGTAGACAAACGCCTTTCCCCATTTAACAACAATCCACCCATGAAGGGATTTTTATCGCAAAGTATTTCCCACTAAACCTCTCGATAAAGTTTTTTTTGGTGCATGGAGGGACCATATTATTGTTCAAACATTGTCAATATTTTTTTTAATCTTGTTTAACACATAATACTTTTCTCCATCTCTCGTGTTTAGATGTTGTGAATTTATGTACTTATGACATATATTTATCTCTATTTGTATGATCCAAGTGGATATTGGTGGCCACCCACCTATTCCACTAGCTCAAAATGCAATTTTCCACCTTGGAAAATGTTCTACAGTTTTTCGGGTCCCAAACTTCCGGGGTTGTTTTGAGGGCCTAAACGATGTTTTTTTGACATATCAGGGCCCAAACATCCATCCTAGGCTCTGGCTTGGGCCTAATAAAAAGGTTTAATTCTTGTCTTGACCTTTCCAACGAGCTATCGTGCACCCCAAATAGAGATCATATGCAAAATTTATGCCCTCGGGAAGTTGACATATCAACTACCCCCATTGGGGCCCACAAACCTTTTGGCGTTTCATCTCCTGGGGTTAGGGTTTTGGATTTTTAGGGTTTTCTCATTTATGATTTATGTTAAAAAATCCTTTGGAGCCTCATTGTACACATATTCTTGCGAATGAGCATCACCGTCACATCTCTTCTTAGAGAAGATGCCACCATTCTAGCGAGTTCATTCATTCTCTATTTTTATAGTTTCTGTACATTTATTTCATTAATAGAAATTGTGTATTATTGTATCTCTATGTTTCTTGCAATATCTCTGTGTATTTCCTTGTTTTATCTCCACCTTCATTTCGTTCTCAAAAAAATACATTCTAGCGAGTTCATTCCACTGATCCAGATTTTGCTGAGAATGAAATGAAGGCAGATATATAATAAAGAAACACATATAGATATTTCAAGTAACACAAATATACAATAATACACAATTTCTATTATTGAGAGAAATGTACAGAAACTGTAAAAATGCAGAGTGAATGAACTCGCTAGAGTGGTGGCAACTTATCTATGAGAAGAGATGTGACAAATACACTCATTCGCAAGAATATGTGTACAATGAGGCACCAAAGGATTATTTAACATACATCATAAATGAGAAAACCCTAAAAATACAAAACCCTAACCCCGAGAGATGAAACACCAATAGGTTTTTGGGCCCCGATGGGGGTAGTTGATATGGCAACTTCCCAAGGGTGTACATTTTGCATACGATCTCCGTTTGGGGCACATGATAGCTCATTGGAAAGGTCTAGAAAATAAGTGAACATTTTGACTGGGCCTAAGACAAAGCCCATGACTATCGCTTAGGCCCCGATATGTCAAAACAATGTCGTTTAGGGCCTCAAAGCAACCCTGAAAGTTTAGGACCCAAAAAACCATAAAAAAACTTCCAAGGTGGAAAATTGTGTTTTGAGATAGTAGAATAGGTGGGTGGCCACCGATATCCACATGGATCATTTCTCCCCTCTTAGTAAGAAATGGTCCCCATTGCATCAAGTTCATGTGGGAGATGGGGAAGCTTTTGCTGAATTTGAACCTTTGTGAGTTGCTTGCTTCTTGAATAAGATGTCTTGCTTGTACTTGGAATTAACTTGTTGAAGGTTGTCATGAACCTATTGTTGGAGGGGTTGGATCCATTCAACCAATATAGCTGCATCATATTCTTGAGTGTGGGAGGACTCTGTCAGTGAAGATGAAATATGAAGAGATATATCAATGGGGGATAATGGTTGGAATCCCAAGCATTTATGAAAAGATATGTTGCCAATAGAATTATGAAGTGATATGTTATAGCTTCACTTGAATGGGCAGTGTGGAGGCACCCCTGTAGGTGAAGCACAAATATCTTTGTTCTCTTCTAAAATATTTTCAACCTGATTCTATTGGATAGAAATTTCTCGGGTCGTGGTTGTAGTGGTCACAATGTCCTTTGTTCACCTTTTGACCGGATCCTGAAGATGCTAATATTTGTAGTATGAAAGATTACTTTGCGACACTGTTTTTCCGCGACAGTAGTCATAAATATCTCTGGTACCTTGTAGAGATGACCCCCTAGAGTAGCAATGACACTACGGGGTTGAGACTCATAAACAACATGACACTTCCACATATATGGTTGTTCTAACATAACATCACAAAATTATAGTGGGGACACATCACATAGTACCTCATCCTTGAAGGGCTTGATGCGATAGGATAGGTTACACTACTGGATGACGTAGAGATCTCTTCCCTAGTGAAGCTACCCGATGTTGTATGGATGCGGGTGTGGTGTTGTCGACAAATCCAACTGCTTGAATACCTCTGTTGAGATGAGGTTCTTTTGGCTTCTGCTATCAACAATGAAATACAGTGGGGGTCCCCTTCACCCACATCTGTGAATGGAATAGGTGCTCCACCTCCTCATGATATTCTAGTTCTTTTAGTTGGATTGTTGTGGTCGAAAAAGTAACATTGGGTTCTACATTGATGATCTGTTTCTTTTTATTTATTTTTTATTCAGAGTCTGAGTCGGGGCTCAATATTTTTCTTTGAGCTCGACTACCAATGAGTGTTTTGAGCGACATTCATCAGTGTTTTGCTAAGGGACATTATGGAAGTCACACCACTTTCTAGTGTCCTTCATCTTCCCGTTTCCCTTCTTTTCTTGTGGCTTGGATTGGTTGTCTTGAGGTTGGGTGTTCTAGGAGTTAGGGCCACCCTTACCATACTTCGTTTGTTGTGGATTTTCAAACCTGAACTCCTAATTGTTTTGTTGCTTAAATTTCTACTAGATTTTGACAACATATCGATATGCAACTCCCAAAGAAGAATTTCGAGAAACTCCATTTATGTTTAGATGTACCTATGTAGACCCCCACAATATTTTAGAACTAGATTCTTCTTAGAGTATTTGATACCCAGCTTGGTGCACAAAGTACAAAAGGTATTTGTGAACTTCAACACTATTTGACCCCTCTCTTAACGTAGTGTGGTCCATCTCATGCACTGGTCGTCATAGTTTCCAATAGGGTAATAATATTCCTTAATGATATCCATAAAAAATCCCAAGTGGGTTTGGCCTCAAACATTCTAGACTCCTTTGTGGAATTTTTCTCCCAGTAAGTTTTCCACCAATTTTTGACATGGGGGACATCCTTAAGGAGCACAAAGGTGATATTTTCCCTGTCGGAAAAATTGTGGACAGAGAAATAACCTTCTAGAAAATTTAACCTCTTTTCCAAAGCATCTGCATCTATATGACCTTCAAACAAAGGAATATCAAAATTAACTTGTAACTTGAAAGGGGTGGTGCCTCTAAAGTGGCTTCTCGATGAAGGCGCTTCTGCTATTGTTGGTAGTCGTCGAAGAATTTGGGAAATGTTTTCCATCATTTCGTCCCTTTGTCGTGTGAGGGCTTCCTCAAGCAAAAAATTGATAGGWTCTCCTGCTCCGTTGTTKCTCTTTTATTCTKCCATGGGAGGTTTCTTGGGCGRGTGAGTGCAGTTGTCCTCAAGAGAAACAAGCTCGAGACCCAACTCTATATACATAAACCTCATTGGGGACATGCACTAAGAACGATAAGAGAAAAATACGTTGATACCACTGATACAGATTTTGTTGAGAACAAAATGAAGGTGTAGATACAAAAAAGAAATACACAGAGATATTGCAAGAAAAAAAAGATACAATAATACAAAATTTCTATTAATGAGCAAAATGTAGAAATACTGTAAAAATACAGAGTGAATGAACTCACTAGAATGGTGGCAACTTATCTCCGAGAAGAGATTTGATGGCTACGCTCATTCGTAAGAAGATGTGTACAATGAGGATCCAAATTCATTTTGAACATAAATCATAAATGAGAATACCCTAAACATCCAAAACCCTAACCCYGAGAGATGAAACACGAAAAGGTTTGTGGGCCCTGATGGGGGTAGTTGATACATCAACTTCCCGAGGGCATAACGTTCACATGTGATCTCTATTTGGGGAACAYAACARCTCATTGGAAAGATCTAGATGAGAAGTACACATTCCAATTGGGCCTAGGCTAGAGACTATGGTTATTTCTTGGGCCCAAAAACATCAAAAAAACTTTGTTTAGAGCCTCAAAATGGCCCTGGAAATCTGGGACTCGAAAAACAGTAGAAAAATTGCCAAGGTGGAAAAATTTGTTTTGATTTAGTGGAATAGGTGGGTGGTCATCAATATCCACATGAATAGTTTTTGTCTCTACTCTATATCCTTCTTTCCTTCACTAGAGCCGAATGTGGCTCTTATCCCTCAATTCCCCTTCTGTAGTTCTCTCTAGATATTTTATAGTAATCCTACAAGGGGAAAATCATGGGGACATACATAAGCTCCTTTCTTGTTTACACAATTCCTATCCTCAACTGCATGACCACCACTGCCATTGCCATGGAATCAAATACCTCTATCTCTTACAACTTTGTGATAGTAGTTGCATGATTTCATGGAGAGTGAACTCTAGGATAAGATATAAAGACTAATTTATCCCTTGACATGGCCTCAGACCTCCCTCCTTTTAACATGATGACTACTGATGCAAGTCCATCCTTTTCACTTATGGGAAAAACAATTAATTCATGAAGTGGGTCACTTAAACACTCCATCTTGGATGATGACCCATCTGATGCAAGATTTTGGACCATTTTCAATCCTATATGTTCTTTTGGTTCATGTATTAATCCACAAAACTATAGTCCTACCTATTCCTCTATCTCTCCCTCACACACACACACACACA
>SNQJ01S0001148.1:295352-307553 GCA_010110895.2 Picea sitchensis | reverse complement strand
ATATATATATATATATATATATATTTTAACTGTCCAAAAAACCATAACCTTATCTCTATCTCTCTCCTCCACGAATATACATGTACTTATATAAATATATACCTCTATCTCTTCCTCTATTAATATATATAAAAGAATAATGAAATACAATTTTCAAATATCCAACATAAGCCCATCATACACTAGTATTTATGGTGGGAAATTGGGAGAAAACCAACCCATTGTTAAAGAGAGAATGTTCATATCGTCCAACACATATTAAGTATGAGGAACCATTTAATTGCCATGGTTGACCTTTTATTTCCATTTTCAACACAACTAATTAACCAACCATTAACAATGATCATTAATGTTAGTTGATTGCAATCCGATGATTCTCTCTCTAATTTAGTTAACAAATTTTCTATGAACTTTGTTGTGATAAGTATCAAAATCAAAATACCTAGAGCAAAACACATAAAGGATATTAATCAACTTTGAATAAACCAAGAATAAATGATGATGTAAGCCATAATATATCACATTGAGGGATACTTTGAATTTTTATGGTATTTCATGATCAATAAAGCTTTCTCCAATTGTGATGATATAAATAATTTTTTAGGGATAAAAAAAAGTAGTTAGTTATCCGGGTTAGTGTGCTAGTAGATTAGATGGTTAGTTTATTGATGGGTTGGTAATTAGTGAGTTAGTAATTTAGTGTGTGATTAATTTAAATGATTAGAGTAAGATCAAGTTAAATGGTTAGTTAATTAGTGCACTAGCGAGTTAGTAGGTCCATGGTTAGTGTATTAATGGGTTAGATGAATAATGGGTCATTAGGTTAGTTGGTATTATGTTAGTGGATTGATGGTTAGATGCTTACTGGGTAGTGCGTTATTGGAGTAAATCTTACTAGGTTAGAGAGTTCGTGAATTGGTGGTTGTGGGGTTAATATTGACTCGTTCATAGAGTAGTTAGGTTAACCTTAATGCTAGGTTTACTGTTCATGGTTTATGGGCCCATGGCTTTGGTAACCCATGGTATTACATATGGTGTAGCATATTTATTGGCTTGGAGTAGTCCATTGTAAAATGCCTCAAGTGGCCTAGTGTTCAGCCAACTTGGATAATGCCAATAAAGATTTATATCTTGAGTGTTGGTTTTCCTAGTTAAAGGTTTCCAATGTAAACATTGTCTTTATCTGCTTGTTGGTATTTCTATGTGCATGCATTTTGTGTTGTCTTTGATATTTCTTCTCTCCAGGAATTAACATTTGGTATCAAAATCAGGTTAACCTAAACTCTTTTACATGAGTGGTATGATCTCGATCTGCTGAGATGAAGTGAGTGACCCATGGAAGAGAGATATGCATATAATAATGTTATTTTTTTCTTAAGATTGGTTTTTGTTTTGATGGTTCATGGGTATATGAACCACGATGAATGGCACATGAAAATTCATCACAAGGATTGATGTGGAGCACTGGAGGAACCACACCAATGATACTAGATGGAGTAGTCAATTAATGAGTGCTTGATTCAAGTTACTGTATTTGGAGAAGGAGAGATGTTGGTAAAGAAGTAGAGAGATGCTTCTTGCATCATTTTCTTGGGAATATGATGGTAATTATTTTTTATGGAGTTGGATTTTATCACATGTAAATGACGACATTATTGTAAGACCTATTTAGGCATGCATACTCTTGGTTTGATGGTTCAATGCTATAAAGGCTAGACATAGACTAAGTGATAGGGGGCATGTTGTATTCTCGGATACCCAATTAATACAATTTGAGAGAGGTAAGTGTTTATATCTAGTCTAGTTTAAAGGAGAGAACATTGGGTTAATTTTAAATTCATCATTCGAGTAATTAAGATAATCTTGATACAATTAATAATGGGATTTCCATTCATGGTTTATGGGCCCATGGTATTGGGTAACCCATGATATTTTCCCATGATATTACATATGATGAAGCCTATTTAATGGCTTGGAATACTCCATTGTAGAATGCCTCATGTTGTCCTGGGTGGCAGGTGTAGTCTTGAGTGCATGATGTAGGCCAAGAAAGAATGATCTTGCTACTCATTACTCGGGTTAAGAACATATCTATGAGAGTGTACTGTAATGGTTGTTAGTTGCTGAGAAATACATTGAGCTTGCTTTGGAGTGTGAGGTTTTTCTCTAGGAAGGGTTTCCCCATTAAATCTTGTTGTTTATGTGTCACTTCTCTCTCTTATTTTTAACAATGGTTAGTGGGCTAATTGATAGTGGTTTGTGGGTTCGTATGATATATGGTTAGTGGTTCAATTGTTTAGTCGTTAGTGGGTGAGTGAGTACGAGTTAGGGTTAGTTCTTTAATCGTTCAGGGATTAGTAGAGTCATGGTTAATGGTTATGGATTAGTTCTTTAATAGTTTAGGGGCTAGTAAACTCATGGTTAATAGTTAGGGGTTAGTGCTTTAATAGTTCAAGGGTTAGTAAATTCATGGTTAATGGTTAGGGGTTAATATGTTATTGGGTTAATGGTTAGGGTTAGTGGTTTATGGATTTGTGGGTTAAGGGTTAGTGGGTTAATATGCTAATATGTTATATGGTTAGTTGGTTAGTGTTGATTTCCTCTTATCCCAACACCTAGGTAGATTATTACCTTGTGGTTTACTTCACAAAATAAATATACTAAATGGAATAATCAACCCAAATAAACAAGACAACGAAAGAAAATGGAAGCCAAAATTTCATACACATACACATAGATATTTCTACCCTTCAATTCAACTTTTCATGAATAATGAATCCAAGCTTACAAGGGACTTCCCAATCTAGGAAAAATATTCCTAGTGAGAAAAGAGACAAAATACAATAAAACTTGAATGGCTGATATGCCGCCTAAACTGCCCAACACTTCTGATTTGTTGTTGTACGATCATGTATGAGTACATTGTGACATGTGCAGCCTCTGTCCACACTGTACTACTTGATCCACACAACATGTATGTTGGTACTTGTGTTATATGCATGACTTGTATCCTAATACTTGCGCTGTCTGCAACACAAACTATATGCTGATACTGCACTATCTGCGCGACTTGTACCAGAATACTCACATTGTCTGCAGTGGCCTGATCCTTTTGTTGCACACTTTACCTCTCTCCTCTGGACCTAAATCTCTAGGTGAAAGTCCTACTTCACCTATCCAATATCTCATTGAATCACAATCCTTCGTGATTCAATTCCTTGAGAAAAAGTCTTTCTTTTTTCCCTCTATGAGTCACTGACTCCAATAGATGTCTAAGGAATGTGTATTTTCCTCTAATCTACCTAGATTTCTAAGGAATGTGTCATTGACTCCAATAGATGTCTAAGGAATGCGTCTTTTTTCCCTCTATGAGTCACTGACTCCAATAGATGTCTAAGGAATGTGTCTAGAGGACTTCATTGTTGGTTTATAAATATGCAAAGATATCCTTGCCGTGGGTCTGTGTTTGGTCCTTTAACCATCCATAATTGCAACTTGCAATTTGGTCTCCCTCTTAGAGTGTAAGTTATGAAACCATTTTCAACCCATGCTCTGATACCATGTTGATTTTCCTCTTATCCCAACATTTAGGTAGATTATTACCTTGTGATTTACTTCACATAATAAAATACACTAACTGGAATAATCAACTCAAATAAACAAGACAACAGAAGCAAATGGAAGCCAAAATTTGATACACATACACATACACACATATTTCTGCTCTTCAAATAAGCTTTTCATTAATAATGAATCAAAGCTTACAAGGGCTTTCCCAACCTAAGAAAAATATGCCCACTGAGAAAAGAGACAAAATACAACAAAACCTAATTCTCTATCTATTGCCTAAACTGTCCAACACTTATGTTGTGTTGCTATATGATCATGTACGGCTACAACACGACATGTGTACCCTCTTCCTGCATTGTACTGCATGATCCATGCTACTTGTATGTTGGTACGTGCGCTATCTACACAATTTGTATCCTGATACACACACTGTCTAAGACATGGCCTATATGCTGCTATCTGTGCTATCTGCGCGACGTGTACCAGAATACTCGCACTGTCGGCAAAGACCTGATCCTTCTCCTGCACACTTTCTCTCTCTCATCCTTTGGGCCTAGATCTCTAAGTGAAAGTCCTTCTTCACCTATACTGTCATGCCCCATATTATTATTAATAAACAATGGTAATAAATAAATAAATAATTATCATAATAAATAATTAAAACCAAATATTGGGAATAATAAAAGAAAGGGGTAAAATAAGTAAAGATGATTCATTTAGAAACATTAAAAATAAGATAAGTTTATGGGGAAAAATAAAATAATGACAAGTGGGTCATAGGGACGAGTCCTTCATCATAGATTGATTCTATATAAGGATAGAGACAAGGAAGAAGATGACATGTCTTATGGCTTGGAAAATAAGGACAAGACTAAGGAAAAGTTCGCAGGGTAGTAGATTGGGGGTTCAAGGGTGACTTGTTTCTGAGAGATTTAGAGTAGCAAGGTCTATGATTTGGTGGAGAGTCGTCCCCACATTTTTGTTGTGGTCGTTCGGGTCAAGGATCAAGTGCCACAACAATTATAAAATCTCCAATTTACAGGTACGTTAGTTCTTTCAACAAGTAGGTTCCTCTCTTCTCACTGCCCCCCCGTAAGTTATGTAAGTTTTTGAAGCTTTCTATGTTAGATATCAACGCTTCTTTTATTCTTTTGTAGACAATTTTCACCCAATAGATCGATCCATTACATATGATATCAGAGCGGTTTCAATGCTCAAGGCCTATAAACCTCCTCAATTAAAATTATAAAATTGTAAATCTAAAATAACATTGTAGATAAATATAAATCTACAATAAAATATCTGAAATATGATTTTAAAATAAAATTGAAATAGTGCTACCCTAAGATCCATAGCCTAAATTATGGGGATTAGACCTGCACAATGTTTCCAATGATTGCATTAGGATTGAGAAAAAACACCCCAAATATATTCAACATATATTTTCACTAGATCTGCACATGAAACATTAGTTGAAAAGACCAATTGCATGAGGATTGAGAAAAAACACCCCAAATATATTCAACATATATTTTCACTAAATCTGCACATGAAACATTAGTTGAAAATATTAGGATTGAGAAGAAACACCCCAAATATATTCAACATATATTTTCACTAGATCTGCACATGAAACATTAGTTGAAAAGACCAAAGTGCCACTCGAGAGAGTTTAGATCTGTACATTGATCCTGAAATACAATTGATTTTTTTTTATACGGTTACTGTAAGAGAGGTGTATCATTACTAAATCCTGGACCAAATAAGTCAGTTGCAAGTCAACTGAACATCATGAGATTGACATTCTACTTTATAGTGTATCTGTCATAAATTCTAGGTATTTAGTTTTTTATAATGTGTAATTTATCTAGACATCACTGTTAAAAGGAGTTGGACAATGGTTTGTTGGAGGATTAAGTATAACAGTAAAAAAAAATTAATTAGTGTCCAAACCTTGATTGAAATTTAAATAGTCTCAAATTGAAGAATAACAACAGAAGACAATTTAACACTCATGATTTAATTTGACACCAGATTCAACACTCATGGATTTAATTTGACACCAGATTCAGGTAAAACATAAAATGACTGCCATGAAAAACAAATAACGGTCATCAAAATTTCAAAATTCCAGCCCTGAGTGGATCAATAATTTTCAAAGAATCAATAATTTCAATAATAACAAGCACAGCACACCGTTGCTTCACCATCTCTTACAAAAACAACTAGATCTGGTCCTGAATCTTTCAGTCAATAAACAACCTAATCATCTGCATAGCCTAAGCGTTGGAAACTTGTTTTCACCGATTCCAGGTTCAAGTAGACGTAGACAAGATGATCACGAGATAGAGAAGAACCCATTCCATCTCGCACATAGCATGGGTATAGTAAGGGCAGAGTCAGGATCCAATGGAATGTATGTTTAATAGAATACACCGCTTCCGGTTCGAACAATAATATTGCAGTCTCGGAATCACTAAATCGTAACAGGTTCTGGTGGCCTTTAGACAGAAAGTTTTATGAGAGCATTGTTGGTGAATATGAGTTGGATTTAAGGGAATTAACAAATAAGCGAGAACAATTCTTAGATATATGAAGGTGACCATCTTCTTTAGTGCCTCAGTCCATATTTCATGTGCATAATTGAGATGTTTGTCCAAGTTAMGCTCAACATTGCGTTATTTTAAGTTTGATAGATAATCCTTTAAAGTTTGACCATCCCAATTGAGYCTATGGTAAATTTCTACAGATTTGTAGCACACCTTCTCCAAGGGTAGCACAAAAGAGAGATAGTCTCCACAACCACAGAACAAGAACAATACTCAACTGCAACAGTTGCAGTTGCACTTCTTCCCCAAATTCACACCTTCMAGAAATCCACCAATATACTCCAAGATGTCACCAAGAATACCACCAAGAGATACTAGAAGGTAGGGTACATATCTTAGKCTAGATAGCGCTAGAGAGAGAGACCAAGAATCACCYTAGAAGATGCACCTTCCTTTCTTGCAACTGCAGCTCCAAACTTGCACTATACTYTACTGAGAGAGTGAGTGAAGTGCGTGTGTAAAAATGTGTTGAAATATTGTAACTTYGAAGAATATTTTACTTAAGAAGGAGTGTTAAATAATATTGCTATATTATATTTGTTAATTAGGCCCTATTGTGCCTTGACAATTTAAATGTAAATTAAGAGGGTAAAATGACAAATCTGCCCAGACCTAATTTTAGGCTAGCCAGACCACTATTTATAAGGGAGGCTAGTGCCTCATTTGCACACTCACTCATATGCTCTACAACAAGAGGAAAACGTGCACAAGTCTTGGAGTAGTTGCTTCAACTGGGGGTGACGTCAAGGAGGGTTTTGGTTTATCTCTTGGTTAAATGGTGCACTACTCTTTCCTAGTGAAGGAGTAGAGGAGGATCTTCTGCTTTTTTTTTGGTCTATCTATATTGAGGAGGTTTTTGTTGGGTTTTCTGCCCCATGAGGGTTTCCTAGGATAATCTGTGTGTCTCTATTGTTTCTGTGATCGCCTCTCTTTCAATGATCTTATATGTGTAGCTAATGTGCTAAATGCTTGTAATAATAAAGAATAATTGTAACTGCCAATTTCATAAGTAAAACATCAACATGGTATCAGAGCAGGCTTGAAAGAGACCAACTCACAGTTTATAAGAAGTGGCTAGCATCAACACACCCTCTCCAAAAATCCAGTTTTCAGTATTACAACTGCTACATAATAAGGGTTTGTACATAAACCCTAAGTGTGACGTATTTCCCTGTTTAAGGAGGACGTTGCAGGAAGTAACCACATCTAGAAGCTCACCCTAGGAGGGCACATCTAGTCCTTGGATCAGAATTTTGAAATATGAAGTTTGAAAAATTAGGGTTTCCTCATATAAAAACCCCAAGTTACAGTTGTAGTTGAAGTATCAATTGCAGTTGAAGTATGAGTTGTAGTTGTAGTTGCAGTTGAAGTATCGATTGCAATTGAAATATCAGTTTTAGTTGCAGTGCTCGTTCCTTCATGCCAGTTGCAACACCAGTTGCAGTGCCAACACGAGCTGCAATACCAGTTGCTGTGAAATTTTTTGTGAAGTGTTGGGACTGATGTTTTATTGTCCTAGTGAGACTTACCCTAGAAAGATATTGTCAGAGGTATGTGTTAGCACAAGATTGGTTTATGCCTCAGCGTTGCATAAATCCTTCATTATTCATTTTGGCAAATGAATACAATTGTTACAGGATATTTTATTTATTTTGGGGAAAATTGAAATTATATTGGGTTATGCCCAATCTCCAAGTTCAAGCATCAAAATCATTCACGGATTTGCGCTACCGAATCGCACACAGATACACAGGCGGACGCTACCTAAATTCGCTACCTAAATTCTGGCAGAAAATGAATTGTGCAGAGTTATTTTACCAGTTTTGAGTCACTAACTTAAAACTTGGATTGTGAACAATTGAGTAGGTAGTTTTGAAAACGAGAGGAGGTTTTTGTTCATAAAAGTCCAAATAACAAAAACATCTCTCAATTTTTCAAAATGTGTTATGGTTTGAGAGACATTAGACATAGAAGTGGCACTACCGAATCTGCACATAGGCGCTACCAAATTTCCTGTAGCGGTCACGGTTTTGATATTCGCCTTGTTGGGATGTTGCCACCTGTCAAGGAGGATTTGAAAGGATTCTCAAGGATCATTTAGATGTCAAGGGACACCTGCACCTAGGATTTAGCTCCATCAAAGGCCTCATGCAATGAGGTGGAAACAATTTATTAATGACTTCCAACAAATTCCTGAAAAATTAGCAGTTTGTTGGATTTTTGTCTCTTTGATTGTTGCCACCTATCTCCAAGGCTTAGAATCCAATGTAGAAGATGGGATTCGACTTCCTAAGGTTATTTGGATGCTATTTTCTATTTAAGGAAGGAGAGATCTCTTGGAGAAAGGGGATTCATGAGCCAAGAGAGGCTAGAGAGAGATGTAACAAACAATTTTCCTGTGTGTGTTCATTTGTAAGCCTGTGGGCATTTTAGGATTGTAAGCATTACTGCTATTGGAGACTCATGTGAGCTGTGATTTCGGATTGTAACTCTTTTGTTTATATTTCTTCTTATTTGAATATATTGCAGATTTGAGGATCAAAGACTGTCAATGATTTATGGATCCCTAAGCAGCAGAGGATCTGCTGTATTTTTCCCATCAATCATTGTTTATATTCAAGTATTTGTTGATTCATTAAATCGAGAGGATCTCTATTTAGTGAACATTCTATCTTATGTTTTCCTTCTTCATTATTCCACCTATCAACATATAATCTTGTTTTCTGTTGATCAACTTTTGTGCCTTCGGTGAGTAGGATGTTTGTGACTCCATTTCCCATTGGTGTAGCCTACTGATCTACAGTTTGCATACCTCTCTCTTTCTTTATCCATCTTGTTGATCCACCTATTCAAAACCAAAATTATCTTTTACATTCTGATGGGTGCTGAGCTTACACTTTAGCAGTCAAAGTGTGACTTTCAATGCTAACATAATTAATGCCATTGTCGGGGACGGATTTGAGCTAATTGAAAAGCTTCCTGGGAAGAACGAAACTGCACAACTCCAGCTTTAGATGGTGACTAAAGTTGGACACCTTCAAGACTGCACATTCACCATGGAGACTCCATTGTTCAGAATCTGTTGGTGACTCCACTGGGGATGAGACAAATTAAATGGCTATGAAGGCTATCCTAGCCAAGAGGTTTTCCCCACTCAATTTCTCAGCCATAGATGGTTATCCACATCCTATGCCTCAAATTGTTGAATGGCAAGATCTGCTGCCCAGATTTTATGAAGGTGAGGATGACAACCCTTTTGAGCATGTTCATCAATTTCATGCTTTGATGCAACAACTTGACATCCATCATGAAGATATATTGATGATAATGTTCATGTATTCATTGGAAGGCGATGTGAGGCAATGGTATAGAACACTCCCTACTTCTAGTATTTCCTCTTTGAAGGACTTTCATGATGTTTTTTATTCTCATTGCAAGATAATTTATCCAGCTGGAAGACATTTTGAGAATCGTTGTGAGGGGTATGCATCATATATTCAAGATTCATCAAGTGATTCCTCTAGCAGTGATGATGAAGGTGATGATTGTAGAGAGCAGGACTTAGATGATGAGTTTCATAATGATTTTCCTAAATTTGAAGAACAAATGCATCATTCATTTCAAAATCTAGGTCCCCAAGAGAAAGATCAATATGGACAATCCATCATTTCCCTTTCTCCTCCTTTTCTCGATTCTTTAAGTCAAGAGGTCATCTTAGGTTCAGATTTATTTCATCATGAGAATAGTGTTGCAGCTTGTCATGAACGAATTCATAGCTTACCAGTGGTTGTTGTAATCCCTCCTATTGTTAATGAACCAGTGTGTCGTGATTTACSAAGTTTTGATGACTATGAGAATGTTTTCACTGAACAACCAACTGTCCCAGCTATTGTACTAGTCCCCTCAATAATTAATAGTCAAATGGTCATTGATTCACCTTTGTATGATGATTATGAAGATGATTTCCATGAACAATCTGTTGAAGACCTTATATCAGAGAAGTGCCCTTCACATCAAAGCAACAATAGCTTGTTTCAACCCTCATGTCATATCTTTGTTGCTGAAAAAGAAGAAAAATATGATAATATAATTTTAGAGGGTGAAAAACTAAGAAATTGGGACCATAAGCCAAGCTATGATGAATATCCCTCACAATCAAAAGATAATACAAAAGAATGTAGTTTCCCAAGCACTTCTAATTGTGATGAACTACCCTATCAACCCCCTATTCCTCTTGAAGACACAAGCTCAGTTTCATCAAACAACCAAGATCAAATGCCATGTGATCAGATGAGAAAGGTTGAAATTAAAGAAAGACAATCATCACTAAGCCTTTTTCCTAATACACCTCATGACTAGAAGTGGACCAAGGCTATATGCATTGAGGATGAATTAGAAAATCAACAAGCCATACAACAACCAAGAATAGTGGAGGAAGGACCTAATGCAATACTTTTCCTTTTTTACACAAATCAATGTCGTAGGGGCAAGTATTGATGATGTTTTTCAGGATCCATTTTCAGCCTGTCTGCAAGCAGAAAGTGGTCCTAGGATCATTTATTTATTCAATGGAAAGTGTATTGCCAAATGTTTCTTTGACGTGCCTTCAAGTAAGAATTATCTCTGGTGCTTAAGGAAGCACATTTCAAAGCTTCAAATAGTTGAAAAAATGATGAAATGGCTTCATTGGTTGTTTCATGTAACTTGAGTGCTTCATTTTCCCAATAATTAGAGTAGGTGTGTGCAATAAGCTTGCTGAACAAGCATCATTTTCATCATTTTTGTTAGTTTCAGTTTTCATTTGCATTTAGTTTCAGTTGAAGTTCACAGATCAAAGCAGATTGTAGAGGTTAAAGGTTGGGAGTAGCCCTAGGATAAGGCACTGGAACTACAAGATTTCTTATATCCTCACAGGGATGAATCTATCCCCCATGGAGCCTATGTTAGCACAAGATTGGTTTATGCCTCAGCATTGCATAAATCCTTCATTATTCATTTTGGCAAATGGATACAATTGTTATGGGATATTTTATTTATTTTGGGGAAAATTGAAATTATATTGGGTTATGCCCAATATCCAAGTTCAATCATCAAAATCACTCACGGATTTGCGCTACCCAATCAGACGCAGACACACAGGCGGGCACTACCTAAATTCTGGCAGAAAACGAATTGTGCAGAGTTATTTTACCAGTTTTGAGTCACTAACTTAAAACTTGGATTGTGAACAATTGAGAAGGTATTTTTGAAAAATGGAGGAGGTTTTTGTTCATAACATTCCAGATAACAAAAACCTCTATCAGTTTTTGAAAATGTGTTATGGTTTGAGAGATATTATACATATAAGTGGTGCTACCGAATCTTCACAGTGACGCTACTGAATTTCCTGTAGTAGTCATGATTTTGATATTCGTCTTGTTGGGAGGTTGCCACCTGTCAAGGAGGATTCGAAAGGCTTCTCAAGGATCAGTTAGATGTCAAGGGACACTTGCACCTAGGATTTAGCTCCATCAAAGGCCTCATACAATGAGGTGGAAACAATTTATTAATGACTTCCAACAGATTCCTGAAAATTAGCAGTTTGTTGGATTTTTGTCTCTTTGATTGTTGCCACCTATCTCCAAGGATTAAAATCCAATGGAGGAGATGGGATTTGACCTCCTAAGGTTATTTAAATTCTATTTTCTATTTAAGGAAGGAGAGATCTCTTGGAGAAAGGGGATTCATGAGCCAAGAGAGGCTAGAGAGAGATGTAGCAGACAATTTTCCTGTGTGTGTTCATTTGTAAGCCTGTCGGCATTTTAGGATTGTAAGCATTATTGCTATTGGAGACTCATGAGAGCTATGATTTCAGATTGTAACTCTTTTTTTTATATTTCTTCTTATTTGAATATATTGCAGATTTGAGCATCAAAGGCTGTCAATGATTTATGGATCCCTAAGAAGCAGAGGATCTGCTATATTTTTCCCATCAATCATTGTTTATATTCAAGTATTTGTTGATTCATTAAATTGAGAGGAT
>SNQJ01S0001148.1:257064-292582 GCA_010110895.2 Picea sitchensis | reverse complement strand
AGGATGTTTGTGACTCCATTTCCCATTGGTGTAGCCTACTGATCTACAGTTTGCAGACCTCTCTCTCTTTCTTTATCCAAATTGCTGATCCACCTATTCAAAACCAAAATTATCTTTTACATTCTGATGAGTGCTGAGCTTACACTTTAGCAGTCAAAGTGTGACTTTTAGTGCTAACAATATGTACTTACATATGTTTAAAATGTATCATTATTTTTAAAGGGTATTTGCAGGAGAAAAGATCTTTTTTCTAAACAACAATCATAGATCTAGATGGATCTCAGATCCAACACATTTAGAGGAACAATGCACTTCAAGTTTGATCAATTTAATATGCCTCTATTTGTTATGGCATTATTGTGATCTTATGAACTTCTAGGTTGTATTTTGATTTGTCGAAGTCATGACTATCATACTAATCATTGGTCAAAATTAAATTCAAATTATTAGATTGATTAAAGTTGAGATTATAAAGTTTATTCTCTAACCCATTTTTTTTGTCAAGAAAGTATATTATCTTAGTACAGAGGATAGGTCGAAGAAAATACTTGTCATCTTTAGTGAAGGAGACTCAGAAGAAAAGAAACACACTCATTCTTAAGGAAAAGGCTCCAGGTTCTAGGTTTGATTGATTAAATTGATAAGATTCAAATTTACACATATCAAGTTTGATAACTGCTAAATTTTTTATTATTGAATACTTGGTAGCATGTGAGCATTATTGAGATAAATGATTATTGTAATCATTTACTAGATATAGCTAACATCTCCTCTAGGATAAACTTCTTGTTTTGTTTCCAGGTTACCATGGATGAATGATTGATCACAACACTAGAAGAGTGTTTCTCTCATTTCTTATTATTGTGTTTCTCTCATTTCTTATTATTGTGTTTCTCTCATTTCTTATTATTGTATTTCTTACTTTTGACCCTTGTTTCAGGCAGGTCACAAGTGATAGCTCTGAAGGAGTTACTGTGACGATTGTTCTCGCTATTATTATTATTATTATTATTATTATTATAAAGGGTATTATTCTTGTCTATTGTTTCTCCCGTGTTGTTCTTTCTCTGGGAAGGTCACAGGTAATAACCCCGAGGGAGCTATAGTGACAGTTGTAGGAGGCAACATATTAGATGAGACATGGAGCAAACTAACCAAGTTGTATACATGACCATATACATCCATGTATTGAAGAAGAAGAAGAAATTACTTTTGCTAGATACAAAACATCTCATATGGAGACAAATCATGAGGAGCAGAGGGCTCCAAAGATAACAAAACAAATCCATCTAGTAAAGTTGATCACTATTCATATCATCAGAAAGAGTTAGTATAGCCAGAAGGGCCTACCCATAATCAATACAGTAACCGGGAAGAGACCGACATAGTCCCATGACACTTTGCAAGATGCAAAGACATATAACATTGATGAGCCATATTAGAGGGAGGAGATGGATCTAAGAATTATATAAACGCAGAGGGAGTCAAGCTTGAGAGGGAGTATGAATACTCAAGAGTGAGCCTGATCTAAGAGAGGATCAGATGGGAAAAAGGGACATCTTCCAGGACCGACAGACAGATGCCCATGACTTGAGAAGTCTATATCGTAGCTTTAGAGACTTCTAGGAGATGTGAAATCTCTTGGGAAGATTCCCTTGTTTCAGTGACAGAGGAGGAAGCTAGTCACAAGGACTATGATACGGTTTTTTCCTTGAGACCAGAAGGGAATTCAGTGGTGACTTACAAGATTGATCTAACAGATAAATCATGTTGTATATAACAGTATAGAGATGTGCAAATCCTGATTAGTGTCCAGAGGATTCTCCCAGCAAGAGGGAGAATACTATAACAAGACACTTGCTCCAGTAATTGAAGAAATAGTTCCAGTGTTCATGAAGGCAGTCATAAAAACCATGATTCCAATACAATATGATATTCAGAGGGAGAAGTCCCTCTATTTGAGATTGAGTTACCTCCATGAAATAAGAAAAGGTACCTTCAGTATCAACCACTCTTAGTTTCGGATGAATTTGTTTCCATGATATAATAGAGGAGATACTCTCAGAGTTCAACAACTATAGTGAGAATAGAGCAATCATTCTTAGCTTCAGAAATAGTAGCTAGAGGTGCAGATTCCCGGTTCCAGAAGGAACAATTGCAAAAAAAGCAGAGGACATACTCTCAAGCAATGAGACAAATAATGCTTTGGAGAAAGCACATAGAACCAACACACAATTATGCAGATTGAGTTGTAGTTGAGAAAGTGTACCAGGGTGGTACAATGTAATGTGAAAATTTGGTTTCGAAGTACATGACATGAAGACTCATGTTTGCAAGTTGAAGCAAGCTCCAAGAGCTTGGTATGACATGATTGATAGTTTTTTGATGAGCTTGGGATTTACCAAAAGTAAACCTGATCCCAACCTTTACTTCAAGATTGAGAATGATGGACCAATTATTTTGCTGCTATATGTGGATGACTTATTATTGACAGATGAAGAAAATCTCATCACAGATTGTAAGAAGAAGCTTTCCTCTGAATTTGAAATGAAGGACCTAGGCCCGATGCACTATTTTTTAGGTCTTGAAGTATGGCAAAGCCCAGAAGAGATTTTCCTTAATCCAGGAAAGTATGTTGTTGAAATTTTGAAGAGATTCGACATAATGGACTGTAGAGTCATGTCCACTCCTATGGAGACGAATCTAAAGTTATTGGTTGATACTTCGTTAGAAATAGTTGATGTTACTCTATATAGACAGGTGATTGGTTCGTTGATGTATCTAACAAATACCAGACCAGATAGATGCTTTGTTGTGAACACTTTGAGTCAGTATCTAGTGGAGCCCATACATGTTCACCTTGTAGCTGCAAAGCATGTGATGAGATACCTTAAGGGTACGTTGGACTATGGCCTCTGTTATACTAGAGATTGTGATTTCATATTCTATGGCTATACTGATTCAGATTGGGTTGGAAGTGCTTCAAAAATAAAAAAAAACATTTTCAGTATGTTGTTTCAGTTTGGGGTTATCCATGACTTCGTGGAAAAGCAGAAAGCAATCCAATATTTCTTTCAATACAACAAAAAAGGAGTACATTGCATCATGCTCCGTTAGTTGTGAATCCATATGGCTTCTGAAGTTGTTGACATGTCTATTTGACCTAGAGATGGATGCTACCGTGATCTTTTGTGATAACCATAGTTTCATAAATATGACAGAGAACCCAGTGTTCTATGATAAGATGAAGAACATTGAGATTCAGTACCACTAAATTCGTGATATGGTACAGAAGGGAGCAGTGAATCTCCAATATGTTTACACAGATGGGAAGGTAGTAGATGTGTTGACTAAGCCTCTGTCTCGCATGAAGTTTGAGTACTTCCGAGACAAGCTTGGTGTAGTCTGAAAGGACTTCCCTTGAAATGGGGAGTGACGCTGATGATACTATGGTATATTGACCACCAGCATGACAACTCGTTAGGACTTATATCCTAGGGGATTGATCATCCCTAGAAAGATCCCGTAAGGTCCGGATGGACTGTCCGTCGGAGTGCTTATGTATGTATATACTTGTTGTGGTTAGTAGTGTGTCATCTCATTAGGATTTATATAATAGGAGATTTTATTATCCCTAGACAGATCCTGTAAGGTCTGGGTGGACGATCTACCAGAGTGCCCACTGTTGTTTCCGCTGTTGATGCTTCTGTCTCATTCTGTTGCCATTGATGTTGTTGTTCCAACTTCGTGTTGTTGATGTTGATGTTCCAACTTCATGATGTTGATGATGATGATGTTACTCCAGCTCCGCGCTACATATGATGACAATTCTTAGTTTCTACTGATGTTGATGATGAGAAAAACTTTTGATGATTTATAAATTTGATAGATAGTTTTCTAGATGTTGATGACAATGTCTCCTCCTCTTGATTTTGTATTGAGTTCAGCCAGTTGTTATTGATGTTTTCATAAGAATACCCTTCTTGTTAAGGGGGAGTGTTGAAATATTGTCTCTTCGAAGAATATTCTACTTAAGAAGGAGTATTGAATAATATTGTTATATTATATTTGTTAATTAGGCCCTATTGTGCCTTTGTAAAAGTTGTGCCTATTGTTCCTTGACAATTTAAATGTAAATTAAGAGGGTAAAATGAAAGGTCGTCCCAAACCTAATTTTAGGCTGGCTAGACCACTATTTATAAGGGAGGCCAACGCCTCATTTGCACACTCACTCATGTGCTCTGCAACAAGAGGAAAAAGTGCACAAGTCTTGGAGGAGTAGCTGCTGCAACTGGGGGTGAAGTCAAGGAGGGTTTTGGTCTATCTCTTGGTATATCTTTGTTAAGTGGTGCACTACTCTTTCCTAGTGAAGGAGTAGAGGATGATCTTCTACTATTTTTTGGTCTATCTATATTGAAGATTTTTTTGTTGGGTTTTCTTCCCCATGAGGGCTTCCTAGGATAATCTGTGTGTCTCTATTGTTTATATGATTACCTCTCTTTCAATGATCTTTTATATGCAACTAATGTGCTAAATGATTGTAATACTAAATAAGAACCGTAACTGCTAGCCGCATAAGTAAAACATCAACAAAATGAGCTAGAGCACCTCCTATTTATAGTGGTTGTTGTCACCTGTTTCTGCCGAATTTTCTTTCTGGAAGATAATACATTGATATTATTTATTCTACTAAGTCGAATTGTCTATTAGGGTTTTTACACATTCATTTAGGATTTCTCTGGCTTTTGAAATATTCTATTCTAGTCAAAGGTTACACATGGAGGTTAATACCTCCCGCAACTACCATAATATCAACACTCCCTCCTAGCTAGGGAGGTATTAAATGTAATGGTATCAAACACATCCTTCCATTTCACATGGCATGGGAAAGGATCACGTAGTCTTGCAGACCATTCTATAGGTAACATCATCATAGCCACACAGTCAATCTCATGATCACACATATCAAGTCACGAACATCATCATCACTATCAATATCATCAGGTAGAATACTAGCATAAAAATATATCATCGTCTGCATCATATTTTGAGGCCATACTCCATCTGAGTAATCAGGAATGATGTTGAATAAGTCATGTGCTGGACTTAGTGCACTCAACATAGTGTCTCACATAAGTCACTCACTCAACATAGTGATATAGGGACCATTCTTCCTATCTTGGTCACTGATTGTGACACATGAAGAATGATTGTCCCAACAGATGCTGAAAGCCATGCAATGGGATACAAGGACCATTCTCCCCACTCTAGTCACTATTGTGAACTTAGGAAGAATGATTGTCCTGGACCATTTTCCCCCCTCTGTCCATTACTGTGAACTCATGGAAAATGTTTGTCCTGTACCAATCTCTGCACTTTGGTCACTACTATGAAATCAGGGAGAGAAACCATTCTACCCTTTTGGGAAAATCCCTAGGAGAATAGTTGTCCTGGACCATTATACCTGTTCGATAAATGACCCAAGAGAATAAATGTCCATGGTACATCAACAATATGTTCTTCCTGGACCATTCTCCACCTGGAGAATGTCTATCCACCAACACACTGAATATCTATGATGCCATATATCGACACTCCCTCCTAACCGAGGAATTCATCTCCTCCTTTTAAACCAAGGGAGGGTATCTCCACAAGTCCTAGCTTTTCCCTCAAGTATGCAAACTTTATCTTGGACATAGGTTTTGTAAAAATATCAACCGTCTTCTCATCATTGGAGATGTATTGGAGAATCACTTCTCCCTTTTGGACTTTGTAACAAATAAAATAATACTTGATCTCAATGTGCTTCAACTTTTTATGGAACATGAGGTTCTATGAAAGCTTCACACAACTCTGATTATCACAATATATCACAGTCGAATCCAACACTTGATCAAATATTCCACAAATAAGCTTACAAAGCCATACTACTTCCATACAAGCATCACAAGCTGCAATATACTCTGCTTCTACAGTGATGAGTGCAACATACTTCTATTTCCCTCTATCCCATGATATCATAACAGAGCCCAAACTGAAACATATAACAAAAGTACTCTTTCTGTCATATGCACTCCCTACCCAATTTGGGCTCACAAAAGCATCATTCACAACCTTTTAATGAAGGTTTGGATCAACATAGCTCTTGGAAAATCCAAGTCTCATTAAGTAACTGTCAATTCATGCATATTAAGCTCTTGGAGCTTGCTTGAGTCCATACAAGACCTTCTTTAATTTGCATACATGGGTTTCTCTCGGGTGTACCTCAAAACCTTGAGGTTTCTCTATGTATACTTCTTCCTCAATTACTCCATTGAGAAAAGTGGTATTTACATCCATTTGATGTAAACTCCAGCCCATGGATGCTACAAGAGATATGATGTCTCTAATAGAGGTGTATCTAGAAGTTGGAGAAAAAATCTCATCATAGTCTTCTCCCTCCTGCTGGGAGAACCTTCTAGCCACAAATATTTCCTTGTATTTATCAATACTCCCATCTATTGCATGCTTCATCTTGTAAACCCATTTTGAAGTGACTACAGACTTTCCTTCAAGTCTAGGAACAATTTCCCATACATCATTTTTCATGATGGATTGATATTATTCCATCATAGCTTCCTTCCATTCTTTATTCTTGACTGCTTCTTCAAAGGTGGGAAGTTCTGCATTGATAAGACTTTTCATGAGTKCCGCATAACTAGAGAATATTTTGGGCCTCTTTCTTTCCCTGAAGGTGCCACTGGGAGATTTATGTATTTCTACTTCTTGTAGGGTGGATTTGATCCATGCTAGTAGTTTTTTGGTCTTAAGTACAATAACTGGTTCCACGGGTTCAAGTGGTTGTTCTAGTTCTTCATTGGGATGTTTTGGGGAACATGTAGTTTCTTCCTTGGGATCTTCATGTTCTTCTTCATCGTTGAAATCCATGGAATCTTTTGTTGATCTGGAACTTAGATTCTATAATATTTTGATGACTCACTATATCCAACGAATATTCCCTTCTATCCAGAAGGTTCCAAGTTCTTTCTTTTGTCCTTGGGAACATGAATATAGACATGACAACCAAAGATCCTCAAGTGTTCAACACTTGGCTTCTTTCCGAAGAAAGATTCTTCTGGAGTCATGTTCTTCAATATATGACGAGGACTTCTATTTTGAATATATACATTTGTCATAGCTACTTCTCCCCATAGAAACATGGAGATATTAAGGTCATTCATCATTGCCTTGACATATTCTTCAATGGATTGATTCTTTCTTTCTGCCACACCAATCTGTTGAGGATTATGTGGGACAATTAACTGCCTCCTACTCCTGACTACTTTACAAAAGGAAACAAGCTCCTTGGAGGTGTATTCTCCTCCATTATCATATCATAGTGTCTTGATCTTCTTGTCTGTCAGGTTTTCCACTTTAGCTTTAAATTCTTGGAATTTTCTAAATACTTCATCCTTTGTCTTCAATAGGTACATCTAGTTTTTTCGTGAGAAGTCATCGATGAATGTTACATAGTAGAGAGAGCCTCCTAGATATTTCACTGGCATAGGACCACATACATCTGAGTGAACGATGTCCAAAACTCATTTTTCTTTACACACTTCCTTTATAATTGGTACTTGGTGAGATCACCTACCTCACCATCTGATGGAGTCATCTGCTCCATGTTTGCAACTGTCACTATAGCTCCTTCTTAGAGCTATCTCCCGTGACCTTCCTGGAACAAGAAAAAAAAGAGAAAAAGTATTTCCAATAGCATTTTCGTAAGAACATATCTATGGTAACAAGGATGGTAGTCATCATAGAATTACCAAGGTGACCTTCCCAAAAGAAAAACAAGAAATATCTCCTAGAGGAGATGTTAGTTCATTTTGCAAACAACTGCAATAAGCATCTATATCAATAGTACTTACATGAAACCAAGTATACATAGTAGTAATAGAACCTTTCAAAGATTGTTTTCACAATGATAATGTTTACTTTTACTATAGCAACTATCAAACTTGATATGTGAAAATTGAAACTTAACAATTTGATCAATCAAACCTGGAACCTGGAGCCTCAACTGCTAGGGAGAGTGCGATTGTTCCTCTGAATGTACTGAATCCAAGATCACTATTTGGACAAGGTCTCTTGTACATCCCCTGCAAACACACTCATGCTTTGTTGGATGATATAACTTGAAAAGCATATACAAGTGCATACCTTTGAAATTTGTAGTATCGTTTAGCTTGTATTCTAATATGAAACTAGACACCATCTTGATAAGAAGAGGTTAGAAATTGAATTAAAAAGGTTCAATTATTAGAACAAGTAAGAAACCCTGAAATTTAAACTTTGATCACAAAATCAATTTTGACCAAAAGTCAACCTTTGACTTTGACCAATCAACCTTTGACTTTGACTAAGAACTCAAACTTGACGTTTTTGCTGGCTGAGGGCACCAGAGGGTGTGCTAGGCTAGGGTGCACTAGAATACCCAAAAATTAGGTCCAACACTTCACTGAAAGTGCCCAATAATTTAGGTTAGGGTTTGTTGTCGCCGCAAGCTCAGAAACCCTAGTTGCAACTACAACTGGTGCTCTAATGAGATTGAAAAAGAGTTGTCAGTCTTCCTTCTAGTGGTTAGAATGTTCCGAAGGTAGTGTGGGCTCATAACCTGTTAAATTATTCTATGTGCTCTTTTCACCATAGACAATCCAATATTTTCTCCCAACCATAGGCATGCAACCACCCCCGAGCACTTTAACCTTTGACAAAGAGAATGATTCCGGAAGGCCACACTAAAACAAATAGATAAACCCTAGATGCAATAGTAGCACGAGATGGAACAAGAAAACACCATCCAACTGCAACAACAACACAAGACAAGGAGAGCACACCTTCTCCAAGGGTAGCGCACAAGAGAGAGAGAGTCTCCACAACCACAGAATAAGAACAATACTCAACTGCAACAGTTGTAGTTGCACTTATTCCCCAAATTTTCACCTTCAATAAATCCACCAATATACTCCAAGATGTCACCAAGAATACCACCAAGAGATACTAGAAGGTAGGACACATATCTTAGGCTAGATAGCGCTAGAGAGAGAGAGAGACCAAGAATCACCCCAGAATATGCACCTACCTTTCTTACAACTACAACTCCAAACTTGCACTATAATTTACTGAGAGAGTGAGTGAAGTGAGTTTGTACAAATGAGATAGAGAACCTCCTATTTATAGTGGTTCTTGTCACCTGTTTGGGCCGACTTGTCTTTCTGGAAGATAATACATTGATATTATTTATTCTACTCAGTCGACTTGTCTTTTAGGGTTTTTACACATCCGTTTAGGATTTCTCTGGCTTCTGTAATATTCTATTCTAGTCAAAGGTTACTCATGGAGGTTAATACCTCCCATAGCTACCATAATATGAACAAGTGAATGGGTCTCTCTCTCTCTCTTGATTTGAAAGCTCTCTTAAGGATGTCCATGAGTTGATGTAGCAACATGAATGATGACTAATGATGATGGGTAAGGGTCATATTGATGGCATATATAATTTTAAAGTGTCAAGGTGAAGATTTATGAACTAGAACACTCATAGTTGATGAGGGATGACAAGTGATAGATTGGGAAAAAAGTTTAAATATGTAAGGATCACAATTGTCTACATTTGGTAAGGAAAATAGACCATGTGAAAAATTGAGTCTTAGAGATTGATAATAAAACATAGCATAACGAGTAAGAAGCTAGAATGCCTATGATGAGTTATGTATTTGGAATAGAAAATAAAATATTTCCAAAAGTGAATGATATTAACTTAAATAATGATGACCTAGTCTTTACATGCTATTGGGTATAACAATCCTTGAATGAATAAGCAAAACATGTGACATAAGAACTTTGGGTAATGATTAAAAGATCTACAAAGTTGAGAATTTGAATTTGATGTTGATGGTTTAAGGCATGCTAGTAAGGCCAATAATATATTAGTGTTGAAATTCACCAAACTTCACTATGAGGGAAATAATACATGACTAGAAAATTTGGCTCTAGATGACGGGGTTATGTGAAATTCAATAGTTTATCCAAACAAAAAAAATATATGAAAAAAAACTTTAGCACATGAATAGGGTGATGATACCTACCTAGTAAATTGCCAACTGTCTTGTGGAAAGAAGATGAAATTCTTTTTGGAACTAATTGGTATCTTGATGATAATATGCACTCGAAGTAATAACGATCCTGTGTACAATTAGCTTAGGTTGACAAACTTAAACATGTAGATCCATGTAGGATAGAAGTTTTGATGATAATTCTTGCATTAGATATAAAATCTAGTATTCATTATTTATTTATCCAAGCTAATAAATTTGATTCCGTTGAAGAATCATGATGATGTCATTGTTCCTCTACATGTGATAGGTATTGATATGGTTATTATGTTCATGATGTTAGGTTATCTTCAGAGCCTATGGTAATTACTTATGATGTTATGTGATTCCATTTAATTATGTTGATAAAAGGCTATGTTTTTGATAAAGACGTGTTGAAATGATTATCATATTCATGATGATATGCTATGATGTTAGGATAACATGTTGTTCCATTTATGATATTTTATAAAGATATGTTGAGGTTATGATCTTATGATAATATCTCCTGATGTGATGAAATGATGTGATTGCATGGAATGGTTTTTATGATAATATTTTTATGATGTCATGATGGCATGTGGTACTTACATGCACATTTACATGACCATGTGGTGTCTTACTGTTCAATATATTGTGATGAAAATGATTTTTAGTTTTTACAACATGCGACAGTGAGGTGGTGGTGAGTGTCAAGTAATCCACTAGTGGGCCGAGATGGTCGATTTATTTGATGATCTTGTGGAAGCCTATACCTATGAGGGAGAATATTTACAATTAATACCATATGGCACAGGGACAAATCATTCTACTACTTATGCCCGTAATTCTATGCCTTGCATTAGAGTCGTGATGCCGAAATCCAAATAATGGCTAGAGTGTTGCTCGTCGATGGAGTTGTGGGATTGGACTTCGATGCCTAGGGTTGTGTACTGAGGGGGTATAAGGAGGAAGTTTTGGTCCAAATTTTGGAGATGCCTTGGTCTAGTACCTTAGAGACTGGATAGATCAGGATTCCTTGGTCTAGTGCCGTAGAGACTTGATAGACCAAGATGAGGTCTAGTGCTTTGATCCTTGATAGACCTAGATTTCTTGGTTTGGTGTCATAGAACCCTGATAGACCAAGATGAGGTCTGGTGCCTTTGAGCCCTAATAGACCTAGATTCCTTGGTTTGGTGCCGTAGAGCCCTGATAGACCAAGATGAGGTCTGGTTCCTTTGAGCCTTGATAGACCTAGATTTCTTAGTTTGGTGCCATAGAGCCCTAATAGACCAAGAGAAGATCTGGGGCCTTTGAGCCTTGATAGATCAAGAGGCGTTAAGCCTAGTTTTGAAAGTTGGGAAGAATTGCTTGAGCATTGCTCGCACTTCCTGGGAGCTTTCGATGCCTGCTGTGGTCGATGGCCTTATACTAGTTCAACAAGGGTGATGTGGAAGATACATAAGTTAACTTCGAGACAAATTTCCTTGAAGGGAGGGAGTATGACATGCCCCATATTATTATTAGTAAAAAATAATAATAAAGAAATAAATAATTATCATAATAAATACTTAAAAACAAATATTGGGAAAAATAAAAGAAAGGGGTAAAATAAGTAAAGGTAATTCATGGAAAAACACTAAAAATAAGATAAGTTTACGGGGAAAGATAAAATAATGACAAGTGGATCCTAGGTATTGAGTCCTTCATCATAGATGGATTCTATTTAAGGATGTAGAAGAAGAAGAAGAGGACATCTCTTATGGCTTGGCAAATGAGGAGAAGGATAAGGAAGAGCTCGCAAGGTAGTAGATTGAGGGCTCGAGGGTGACCTGCTGTTGAGAGATTTAGAGTAGAAAGGTCTACAATTTGGGAGAGTCGTCCCCCACATTTTTCTTGCGGTCACTTGGGTTCTAAAATATCCAATTTACAAGTATGCTAGTTCTTTAAACATGTAAGTTCTTCTCTTCTCGTTGTTCCTCCTGCAAGTTATGTAAGTTTTTGAAGCTTCCTATGTTAGATATCATTGCTTCTTTTATTATTTTGTAGACAATTTTCACCCAATAAATCGGGTTACATATCCAAGATCTCCTTTAATAACAATCCTTTGTGATTCAATTCCTTGAGCAAAAGTCCTTCTTTGCTCCCTTCATGAGTCACTCACTCTAATAGATGTCTAAGGAATGTGTGTTCTCCTCTCACTGTGAATCTCTTTTATAATATTGAGTTATACCCTAACCGTAATCTTCGAAGTGATCAATGGTTGAGATTAAATCTCACTTCACTTGAGATCAATGACCAAGATTAATTTAATTCACTAATGTCGAAAACTTAGGCATTTCATTAAATTAAACTCCATTAATTATAAAATGAGATTCACTTTAATAATTCCTTTAATTAAAGTGAATTTCTTGAGAGGTATTAATGATGAATTCCACATGTTAGACACAAACCAATGTGGGAGTACACTTTTCTGATACTACAAACGTCAATAGTTAGTGGGTTAATGCTTAATGGATTTTTGGTTAGTCGGTTAGTGGGTTAGATGGTTATTGATTATTGTATTAATGGGTTATTAATTAGTGGATTAGTGAGTTAAAGGTTATGGGTTAGGAGCTAATGAGTTAGTGGTTAGTCTTTAAAGTTTATTGTATTAGATGGCTAGTAGTTGAGAGTTTAGTGGGTTAGGGGTTAAAAAGTAGTGGTTAGACATTAATGGGTTAGTGGTTAATAGTTTAGTGGGGTAGTGGTTAGCATGTTAGTGAATCAAAGGTTTATGATTAGTAGATTAATGGTTTAGAAATTTTAGACTAAGAGTTAGGAGATTAATTGATTATATGTTATTGGTTATGGATTTAGGATTATAAATTATAATGGACAACCTAAAAAAATTATTAAATAAATTATATTGATTTTTATCAATATATTATTTTAAAATTTATTTAAATATTCAATTTTATGATATACAATAATATTTTTTTTATTTAAAATGATGTTAATTTTTACAAATCATTAAATAATCTCTAAATATTATAGTGTTTAGATCCAGAGTAGTTAATATATAATATATTATAAAATGAATAATCATTAATACTTAGCCTTTTTTAATAAGTATATTTTATAAAAAATTAAAATTAAAGATTTAATATTTTTAATTTATTGTTATTCTTTAGATCATTAAAAAAACTATACAACTGATATTTAAAAAAAAAAAAAACTATACAACTAATATTAAAAAAATGAATTTAATGATATTTAAATTTTATTATAATATTTATTTTTAAAAACAATTTGAAAAACAATAAAGTTTATATTCATTACACTATATAAAATCACNAAAAAAAAAAAAAAACTATACAACTAATATTAAAAAAATGAATTTAATGATATTTAAATTTTATTATAATATTTATTTTTAAAAACAGTTTGAAAAACAATAAAGTTTATATTCATTACACTATATAAAATCACAATTAAAAGTTTAAAATGAGATGCATTTCTTTAACGGGCTATAGTAAAGTCGCGTCTTAATTTTCTTTTAGTGGTTGTACGTGCTTCGAATTTCATGGTGAGAGGCTTTATACAAGTCTCATGGATGATCACTCGCTTTTCTTGTTTAGAAATATTGGGGGTTGTTGATTTAGATGAAGGTGTTTACTACCCACAAATATTATTTTTATTCTTGTTGAAACAAAAACATATTCCTAAAGTTTTTAAGACAAATTACATAGCAACTAGGATAATATAGCCCAATAAAATAAAAAAGATTTTTTACAATGTCTTTCACTTATCATCTATTATAATTGGCACGTAGTAAGACAATTTACATAGCAACTAGGATAATATAATGTACATAGCAACTAGGATAATATAGCCCAATAAAAAAGACTTTTTACAATGTCTCTCATTTATCATCTATTATAATTGGCACGTAGGTGTAACATTAAGGGCCATTAAAGCCTATATGAAAAATGACATAGAAGTTTTGAAATATCCAAAATAGGAAATTCACTTCAAAGTCTTTGCCTAAACATGTCCATACTAACTCAAAAAATGATAAAAATTATGTGACTCAAATCATACCATTTAAAATGTAAAATGATCCGACGTATAAGAAGTAATCATGCTGCATAGATTTTTTAATAATATTACCAAAAGCATAGTATCAAAATACCTCCATACCTCTAGAGAAAAATATGAGAAAAAATATTTCCTTAGAGAGGGCATTCTAACTTTCGAATTAGTTTGGAAATCATCTCAAAGGATAACTTATTAAAAAGAATATTATAGATACTAGGATGCTCTCATCGCTGCTCAAGAATGTGAGAGAATCACAAAGCTACCTCTTCCCTTGACTCTTAAAGCTACCCGAGCCAGAACAAAACAAAGAGAAAGGAGTGATAGATTCAGAGCATATTGCTTGGTGATATTTATCTCTAAAAGTCTTGGCAAAAATTAATTATCACTGCAACATCATATCCCCCTCGCGAAGGAGAGAAACTGTTGATTTTTTTTTTATCCCACCTCATCACATCTCCCTTCAATATAATTTCTACATCATTGATAATTGGTTCCTTGTCCATTGATATGGAACCACCAACATGAGAAGCCGTGGATATCTCCTTAGAGTTAAAGTCTAGACCCTACATATAAGAGACATATGCTAGGAAATCCCTAGAGTGATTAATGGTCATTGTTGGCATCTCCCCTCTAGCTTCTGGGAATAAGATGGAGAAATCTATTGAAGCCTAGACACAAATAGGGAAACACTAGTTATCAACATGTAGCTCCCTAGCATGTAGTAATTGAGTAGGAGAGGAACATAGAACCTTGAGATCACTTTCCCCTATCTGAGAAAAAATACATCCTCCTTAGCAACGACACAAGGTTCTACCATATCCTCCACTTTAGTCTCAACCCTAATATATAAATATAGCTCCCCTTTTGTAGATAGATTCTTGTCTACACTCACCTTTGGACCTAAATTCATGCAATCAAATCTAAAAGGTCTAGCATATGGTTGATCTAAAGAGAAAGGAGAAACACTAGGACATTTCCTCTTATGATTTACCCTAATCCTAGATAGACATTCTCAGACTAAATGATCACAAATATTGAAAAAATGACATCTAAACATAAGTTTTTCATAATCCAAGATTTAATATTATTGCTCACCTTCACCTTCACATGAAATCTTTTGCAAATACTATTGTCAAAATTCTTTGCCTAGAGAGTGTCTACTACATAGTTAAATTTTCCACAATCTATTTTTTTGTCTTAATATGTAGGTATGTGGTCACGAATTACCTAATACTTTTTCATTTATCCATAATAAGTTGGCATCATAATCGACATAACTATCACATGCTTGTGGAAACACAAGTACATTTTATCTTTGTTGGAAAACCCACCCTTAACCTTTTAGTTCTCCTTCATTTTCAACCTATTCAACCTAGTTGTATCAATTTTGTTCTCGCATAGTAACCTTCTCCAAATATGATGTTTCCCACACAACCTATTCCTCCCTAGTTCACCACACTTCCCCATCTGTAGCTACTTGAGCAATATTGTGGATTGATGTACCATACAATCCCACCACTAGATTGGGCCAATGTTTGCACCATGTAGTTAGTACAATCAATAAATGAGACACAATCCCAACTGTGAAATTTGAACTAAGGATGTAAGTGGATTATGAGATGTTTTAAAAGTGGTATTTGGGATGTACCACTATTGGTTATCTATTCAAATATCCAAAAAGAATAGTTTGTGCCTTTTGTGGACCATGAGATCATGACTCTTTCATTGTGTTAAGTTAAGAGATGTAAAATTACATCCACACAGTGCCTATCACATTCATTTCTAATCAAAACAACAATTTATAATGAGCACATGTTTTTGTGGTTACATGCACAAATCCCCAAGGATATGAGAATAATCAAACAACCCCTCCCATTGCTTCTTCAAAAACCCCACCACTGGATCCTTGGGACAAAGGTACGAAAACAACTATTCTAGATAATCAAGAGTTAGGTTAGTTATTTAATGTTGTGAATGTAGTTAGAAATTTGTCATCATACTTCACATATGGTATGTCCACTCCATGCACATCCTTCACTGAACATCATTAAATAAAATTAACAAGTTATAAGTTGAAGAAGTTGAATCTCTTGCATTATAAACTACAAGACATCTCCAATCTATTTTAGCAACTTGCACACACCCTTTCTGCAATGGAAATAGAATTTCCAACCTTGAAAATGATAATGTGTGTTTCAACCTCCTTGTATGACCTAGATGTGAAGAAGGACATTCCCACACCCAACTATTTTCTAGTTTCTCACAACATGCTAGATCAAAGGTCCAACAACATTGTTATCACCACAACCTTTAGAGAAAGATTATATGCCTTCAATTAGCTATGTTGGAATGCTTTCTAATAATGGGTGTAGATTGTATTAAGACGGTCCAAGGATTTTTGAAGGATGTTATAGTTAAAGTAGGTAATTTTGTAGAACACCATGATTTTCAAGTCATGGACTTTGAAGGTGCCAACTACAAAGTAATACTCATATAATCTTTGATGGAATATATATGTGCCACTATTATTATGGAAACTAAAGTATTGAAGTTAAAGATCACACATTGACTATATAATGAATTTGATAACAAGATTTCACATTGACTAATGTGGATGAAGATTGCACACTAACTAATAATGAATTTGAGAACAATTGGACTAGAGTTTTCATGCTGAACATGGTTGTCACAAAATAAATCCACACATGTCCACATCTTATTCAAGCTAAAGTATACCAATATCATATATCACATACCTAATAAAATATCCTTGAGCAACCCCTTTACCCTCTCAATGTAAATCATGGAAATAATCCATTGATGAAATGGATGATTGTTGTTAATGCCCCTAAGGCCCTATGTTAAGGCCCTAACACTCATTTATTATTATTTTATTCGTTATGATTAGGTCATCTTAGTGGTAGGTTACATCATTCTCACTTGATCTCTTATTTATAATAAAAGAGATTCATGAGTATATGCATCTTAGCTTGTGCATTGAATATATTGTAAAAGGTGTAAATAAGTTTGATGGAATAAAAGTATTGACATGGGTGAACCAAACATATCAATACTTTGAATTGCATAATATTATGGATGAGAAGCAAAGTATTTAATTAGAAACCTTGTACTTTGAGACAAAACCCTATAAATGGTATCAATGGGTAGTTAAAAGGAAACCCCATTCTTATCATTATACTTGGAGTTCATTTACAAGAGACTTAGAAGCACAATATAGATTTTTTTGGGAAGAATACTTTAGTCGATTAACAAAAATTAAGAATTTAGGTGACATTAAAGATTATAATTCAAAATTTTAGGTGTTGGCCACAAGGGTGGATAACATAAGCAATGAACATCTATTGTTAACTTATATGGGTGGATTTAAAGAAGGAATTAAACATGAGATTTTATTAAAACATTTTGAAAATATTATGGAGGCTATGCAATTAGATCGTCATATTCAAGCCAAGAATAGGGCTACACATAATTCTACCACTGGAACATATGCAAGAAGTAGAGATCGATTTGGGGATCATAGGGAAACCATACCTCAAATCACTCAAATATTGCAGAAGGAAATGGATGAAAGAAGAGAAAAACGAATATGCATTGGTTGAAATAGAAAATGGCCAAAAGAGCATAAATGTCAAGAAACAAAATTGTTCACCTTGGAGAATAATGATGAAAATCAAATGGAGGTGTTATCCCCATTTTGTGGATAAATAAGGAGATTATGTCTCGAGGTCCTCAGGTTGCAAATATGGAGTGTCGAGAGGCCACATGACCAACATTATCAATTTTTCACAGCTAGAGACCCACATTGCCACCACAATGATCCAACACCTTGTCATTGTCCACACCAGCTTTCCACCATAGGTCCCTTAGGTCTTTCTCCATGCGGTAAAAGTCAAGTATCATGGTGGGTATCATTTTAATATTTGAGGCATTCTATCTTATGTATCAGAGGTTATCTTGGATTATGAGACATTTTCTTTGGAAACTATGCCTTTTACCTTGTTTAAATACTGGTGTTTGGCTTGGGGCACTCAAGTATATGGTCACCCTTAGGATGGTTTGTTTTTGGGAGCTTCATTTGATGAGTCATCATGCCACTCTTGACCATACTTACCAATTTCCATCATTACTTCCCCTCATGACATCATCTCTTGGGATTTTTGGGTCGGCTAACCCTAGAAGGGACCATTCTTCATTTCATCAGAAGAAGGGGTTGAAGTCCTAGAGGGGAGTTAGATGGAAAAATATAAAATCCTAATCAAAGAACCTTCCAGATGCTTCTCCCAGGGGATCCCAAGAAAGTAACGAAAAGATTCTCCGTAAGAAAATAAGGACCTCATGAAAATAATAAATAAAGATGCTTAAAGAATCAATTGAGGATAGGGGGTCTCATCACGAGCCAACCTATCATGTCCATGTGTATCTAATGGTATGAAATTACCATTTATGGCCATCGCAACAGGGTAATGGATCTCAGTTGCATGGCTAAGGGAAAGGGGGTATCATCATGAGCCAACCTTCTCATATTCGTACTTGTGGGTGACACTGTCGTTACCTGATCACCACACCAAGGCAGTGGCCTCCAACTCACCCTATGATATATAGAAAGAAAGATAAAAGGAAATTGATGGGCTTGGAAAAAATGCATTATGGACAAAGGTGCGACACACCCTCCACAAAGGCACCCATAAATGAGATACTATGGACCCTTGCATATCATGAACCCCATTCCCATTAAGTACTTCCCCCATCCATTCCACTTAATTCACATGACTCAAATAGGGTTGTTCCTAGACTTAGGGGTTTTGATCCATTGAAAAGAGTACCATGCCAACCCTCCCACAACCAAACTTGGAAAAACTTCTAGTTTCTTAAGCACATGTTTGTATGATGTAGTCCTGGTATACATGCTTTGATGGCTCTTTTATCAACTTGATTTACTCATCATGATGCTTTGAATTGAAATCCTTGGAGGGCGTATCCATTTGTATTGCAGGTATAGGTTGGTGGCCAATTTTGGAAGAACAATCCCAGCTTGGGCTTCCATGGGGCAACTGGCCCATCATATGGATGACATAGGCCCACATTCCATACTACAAAGAGATGCCTATGGAGGCCTAGGAGACAAATGGATAGACATAGCCCACCCTTTGCATGCCAAACAACTTACCCAGAAGAGGAAAAACATCACTCCCTAGTGGCTCAACGTCACATTTGATGGGAATGTGGTGGTTGATGATGAAAAAGAGAATGAACCATGGGATTTTGAGGTGGAGAGGCTCCAGATGATTTCCACATGGCATTTGGAGGCTCTACTTTGCAGCCCAACTCCAACGACTTACTCAATTTTCCAAAACGTCCTCCTTTGTTTTAGGGTTTTCTATGTGTAAAATGGTGTTAAATTATTGTAAAGGGGAAAGCCAAGGGATGTTATCCCCTTGTCTTGTGTTTTACCCTAATATTATGGACAATTGTGGACAAATGATGTTTAGGAGGATGATATAAATTGAGATCACCTCATTTCATTTTTACATAAGACATAACTCTCCATTGTGGCAGGCTCTTGGACTGAAATTTTCGCTCTCTTTGTCTAGTTATCTCTCTTATGCTTTTGTTTATGACTATGTCTTGGTTATGGTTGACGGATATGGTGCGCTAGCCTTGGAAGGTTTTCTTCATTTCTTTTTTGGTGGTTAGTCTAGCTTTTATTGCCTTTTAATGCTTGAAGGTGCCATTTATTTAATTGTATTATCATTTGTACAAGTTAAATGTTCTATTTTCTTGATCCAAGTAGGGAGTATAATGGCATACAACCCTACTTGTGTTTCCACCATTTTATTGCTAAGGGGATATTGCTTCACAAGGGTTTACTAAGAGGGGTATAATTGCATACACCCTCCTAGTTGAAACCCTAGATAAGAGAAGCTTGCCTTGGGGAGTAAAAGGGTTTACACCCCCAAGGAAGTAACCTATCTATCTTATTCACATTCTCTTGAATCCATTAACCATTTCTTAAAGGCACTTGTCATTTACTTATTGCATGGGAGAAATAAATTGTTGCCTTGGTAAACATACACATTTCAAGTTTTGAAGTTGTCTCTTTTGGATAATGATCTTGATTCCTTGGGGATTCTTCCTCCCTTAGGGAGTCCTCTTTCTCCCACAAATTATTATTTCTATATTAAAACTAACCTACATCCATTAGGTATGCTTTAAACTCTAACCCTAACCGCTAATATCTCACAATCTAACCCTCTAACTTTGCTAGTTTAGCCTACTTACCTAGGTGCATCTATTGGGATAGATTTTGGCACTTTTTGATGGTCAGATTTGCTGTTGTACTCCATTGAAAGCTACAGACATAAGAATGATATACTTCTGCATAAATTTACTTTTATTAAAACCATCTTTATTCAGTCTTGAAGTGTTATTTTTGGTTCACATTGGTTACTAGTTTTATTGCTGACATTAGTAACTAATATTGACCTTTTACTCACTGATTTGGATGTAATATATTGCTGATTTAATAACCTGTATGATGATGTATTTTAGGGGACAACAATATTAACTTGTTGATCCATTACTATACTTGGTTGGAAAAGTGTCTTTTCTTGTGTCTCGGGCATGTACAAGTGCATTGACAACTATCTCTTTACTTGGTATCCATTTACCTCTCTTCACTTACCATTTTCAACCAATCATTTCTTCCATCACTTGACCTTCCCGGGGAATTATCCTTACACTTCCCTTCATCATTCTCATTCCCCCTAGGGTCACCAGGATTGCCTCCCTAGAGTGACCTAGTCACTCTTGAAGTGCGGTACCTACATTGATGTGACATTGAGTATATGATTCCCTAGTTGTAGCACTTTCGTTTGTGGTTGGGTCAGGTTTTTCCCAACCTACAACTTGTGCTATAACAAGAGGAATCTACACAAATGGATGAGGAAGAACTTGTGAACTTAAAATATTAGGAAAAATATGTAGAAGTTATGCACAACATTGCCAGGTGTGAAATATTTTCTCATGCATTGGTAGGTTTGTTAACACCTCAAACCATTAATATTGTAGGATACATTAAGAAGAAAAATATCATAGTGATTCTTGACTTAGGTAGTACCCGTAACTTCATTGATAAAATATTAGCAGAGTGCCTTAATTTTTTTGTGTATCTAGTGAAAAATTTTCAAGTTTTGGTTGCTACTGGGGTGAGTATTGATTGAGTAGGAAAATTACACAACACACAACTTGGTATGTGAGAATATAAATTAGAAATCCCAATGTATTCCATTCCCATTGGTGGAGTAGATGTTGTTTTAGGGATTTAATGGTTGAGAACATTAGGTACAATTTTTGCAAATTATAAGGAATTATTCATGAGATTTGAATTGGAATGAATTCAATATGAACTCAAAGGATTAAAAATTGCACCTTTTCAAGTTATCACATATCATAGATCGGAAAAGATCCTAAAAAAGGTAATACTTAGGGGAGTTGTGGTTAGATTCTATTCTATGGAAGTAAATAAGGAGGATGAAAATATTCAATAGGAATTGAAATGCACCTTGGAAAATCACCATAGGGTTTTCCAAAAAATTCCTAAAGGGATATCTCCATCTAGAGATCATTAAAATCATATTGAAATAATACTTGGAAGTACTCCTCCTAATAAAATGCCTTACAAATATCCTCATTAAAAAAATGGAGATATTGAGAAAATGGTACAAGACATGCTAGATTCAGGCATTGTTCAACCAAGCAGAAGTTCATTTTCAACTCCAGTAGTGATAGTGAGAAAAAAATATAATGCTTAGAGGATGTGTCGTGATTATAGAGATCTAAACAAAATCACCATCAAGGATAAATTCCTTATTCCAAATATTGATGAGCTATTAGATGAGCTTCATAGAGTGGCTAATTTTACAAAGTCAAATCTTAAATTAATATACCACCAAATTAGATTAAGAAAAAAAGACATTCCTAAAACAACTTTTAGAGCACATGAAGGAAACTATGAGTTCTTGGTCATGCCTTTTGGGTTGACCAATGCTCTTACTTTTCAAATCCTTATGAACACATTTTTTTGACCCCAACTTAGAAATTTTGTGTTGGTTTTCTATGATGATATAATTATCTATATAAAATAATGGGAAGACCACATTAAACATGTGGATAAATTCCTACAAATTCTTTATAACAATCAATTGTATGTAAAAATATCCAAATGTACTTTTGAGAAACAAGAAGTAGAGTATTTGGGTCATGTTGTTTCAAGGGAAGGGGTTAAGGTGAACCCTCAAAATATCCAAGCTATTAAAAAATGGTCTATTCCTAAGAACATGAAGGGTCTCAGAGGATTTTTGGGTATTAAAGGATATTATTGAAATTTGTTAAGAACTGTGCATGCATTGTAGGCCCACTTACATCTCTCTTGAAGAAAAATTCATTTGTATATAATGAAGAGGCTAACTTGGCATTCTCACTCTTAAAGGATGTCATGTCTTCTACACTAGTATTGAAAACAAACATTAACAGTTGAATGTGACACATTAGGATAAGGAATTTGACCACTATTTATGCAAGAAGGGAGACCATTTGGCATTAACCTTTGAAAATAAACAATTCAAGGGAAATGACTTGGTGAAATCTACATATGAAAAAGAAATGGAAACAATTTTACATACAATAAAAAAATGACAACAATATCTCATTGGGAGGAATTGTTTTTCCAAGTGGATATTGGTGGCCACCCACCTGTTCCACTAGTTCAGAATGGTTTCAAATCTTGGTAGTTTTTCTACAATTTTTCAGGTCCCAAACTTTTTGGGCCGATTTGAGGCTATAAACGCCATTTTTTTGACACGACAAAGCCCAATATATAGTTGAAGGCATGTATTGGGTTTTCTGGAATGTGTACTTCTCGACTAGACCTTTCTGATGGGCTACCAAGCACCCCAAATGAATATTGTATGCAAACGTTACACCCCCAGGAAGTCGACATATCAACTAACCACATCTAGGCCCACAATTTTGTTTTCATTCCGTCTTCTGGGGTTATGGTTTTCTCATTGATGCTTTATGTTAACATTCCTTTTTCAACCTCTTTGTAATCAACTTTTGGCGAATGAGCATAGCCGACACATCTCTCTCTCTTTAGGGATAAGCTACCACCATTMTAACTAGCTTGTGTTCTTGCACTTTACAGTCTTTTGTATTCCATTCATTAATAGAATATGGGTTTCACTATATTTTTGTGTTCTCTGCTATATTTTAGTTCCTATATCATTTCATTCTCAATATATTCCTGATTAGTGGCATCATAGAAATATTATCTTTGTTTTTTTCTCAATGCATGTCCCCAACGAGGTTAGGCTATCGAGAGTTGGGTCTTGAATTAGTTGAGCTTAGGGAAGAACACTCCCATCGGCCCAAGCAACCTCCCATGGAAGAAGAAAAGAGAGATGATGGAGCAAGAGATCCTGTCAAGTTGTTTCTTGAGGAAGGCCTCACATGACAAAGGAACAATATAATGGGTAATTTCACCTAGATCCTCAATATAATGGATAAAGGAGAGAGACCAGATGGTGCCAAAGTACACCAACATCTTCCATACCTTCACACAAATCTGGGTATTAAAGACTCTGATAAGAAACTGGTTATGAAGTACCATAGTGGCCTACATAGGTACATCCAAATAAATATGGAGTTATTGGAAATCTCCTCATTGGGAAAATCTTACCGATATGTTGTCAATATCAAGCAAAAGTTCAAGCAAAAGAATAAGTGAGATTTCAGTTCTGTAAACCCATCGCAACAGAAGCACAGTAAATATGGACCTAACTCCCAAAACAAAGGATAGATAAAGGATGGCTAGCCCCAGGAAAACTAGTCTAATCCAAAAGTAGAGAAGGGTAACATGAATTCAAAGAAGGAAACTGGAAAGTGGTGCGAGTACCACAAAATCCCTTGGCACAAAATTGATGAATGTTGCTCCAAATAGTCATTATTGGCTTATATGAAATCCTCAGAGTTGGATTCTGACTCAGACTTTGATTTGGAACCAAATAAAGGAAAATATATCATTGACTTAGAACCCAGTGTCACCATCACTACCACAAAGGTCCCACCAGAGGAACTAGAGGACCCTGAAGAAGGGGAGCACCTATTCCACTCACATATGTGGGTGAAGGGGAACCCACTTCATTTCATTGGTGATGACGGTAGCCAAAATAACCTAATATTAGCAGAGGTCCTCAAGAGGTTGAACCTGACAAAAAATTCGCACCCTCATCCATACACCATCAGTTGTCTCAACCAGGGACAATACATACATGTCAGTTAACAATCTCACTTGCACTACAACATCAATACCTTCAAATATGAGGTATTGTGTGATGTTTCCCCACTTGAAATTTGTGATTTTATTTTATGAAAACCATGTATGTGGAAGTGTTATGTTGTTTTATGAATCTAGACCATGTAGTGTCATTATTACTTTGGGAGGTCAAATTTACAAGGTACCAGAGGAAATCCAAACTACTGCGGTATCTTTTCTCTCCACAAAGCAGTACAAAAAGGTGATCTTACATATCGATATATTTTTCCTCTATATGTTCCAGTCAGAAGGTGAATGGAAAATCAATACAACTGCTAAAATTGTTGCACGAGGTCTCTCTACACAGTAGAAGTAGGTGGATAATATATTATAAGAACACAAAGGGAACTTCACCTCACCTAGCGAGGTGCCATTTCACTATCAGGTAAAGCATTCAATTGATTTGAAACCCAATGCTCCTTTTCCAAACAACCCTGTATATAAGTGCTCCGTTATGGAGAATGAAGAAATCAAACACTAGATCCAAGAGATAATTCTGAAGGGAAACATTAGAACAAGATCCTCACCTCGCGGGAGCCTAATTGTTCTGGTACAAAAGAAGGACGAGACATGGTGGCTTGTATTGATTACAGAGCCTTGAACAAGATCACAGTCAAGAAATAGTACCCAATCCCCTAGATTGATGATATTCTAGATCAACACAAGGGCACCAAATTTTTTAGTAATATTTATCTGAATTCAAGCTATCACCAGGTGCTAATTGAGAAAACTGATGTATGGAAGACAACCTTTAAGTCTAAATAAGTATCTTTGAGTGGCTAGTCATGCCTTTTGGCTTGACTAATTCCCTGGCCAAATTCTTGTAGATGATGGATGATATATTGTGGCCATTCAAAAATTACTTTGTTATCATATATCTGGATGACATCCTCGTCTTTAGAAAAACCTGGGAGGAAAATTTGAAACACATTCAATAGGTCTTGGGCACCCTATGAAATCACAAGTTGTATGCCAATTTGGAGAAGTGTTCCTTCCACATGCAAAGAATTAAATATTTGGGATACATCATGGATGGGTAGGGTGTGCATGTGGATTTAGCCAAGATGCAAGTCATTCATGATTGGTCAGACCTGAATACACTGACTGAGCTCCCCATCTTCTTGGGACTCACCAAATTCTACTGCAGGTTTGTGTTGGGGTTCTCTCATATTGCTTGGGGACTAAGCCAAGTGACCAAGGGTGGATCCAAGTCCAAGTTTGTTTGGGTTGTGTCACAATAGAAAGCATTCAATGATTTGAAATTACACCTCTGCTTAGCACCAATCCTTATTATGTCATACCTGCAACAACCATTTGGGATTGAGACATATGCTTCATATTATGCTATCGGTGCAGTTCTGACTCAACATGGGAATCTGGTGGCCTATCACAATGAAACACTATGTGATGATGTTCATATATTTCCCACATATATATGACAAAGATATGTACTCCATTGTGTAGGCATGTTGACAGTGAAAGCATTTCATTCTGGGAAATAAAATGATCATCCACATTGATTACATGCCTCTGCAATTCATGCAAACATAAGGAATGTTACAAAATGATGGCCATCAGAAGTGGTTCTTGTATCTGGAAAAATTTCACTTGAACATCAAGTACAAGAAGGGAAGAAACAACCATGTTGTATACTTCCTCAATTGACCCCCGGTTGTGGTGCTAAGAACTGTTCTTAACTCCTGTGGGAATGAGACCTTCGAGTGGCCACAATTATACAATAATGAATTTGAATTTGTTTCTACCCATCAGACATTGAGTGCAGGAAAACATATCCTATACTTTCATCTATAGAATGGAATGTTATTCCATATGATCCATCTCCGTGTTCCTTCAAACGAGCATGCAAAGGTTATTTGGGAAGCTCATTATAGTCGATTGGAAGGACACTTTGGCATGAAAAAAACAGTGGAATCATTGCAAAATAATTTTTATTGGATGAAGCTTCCACAATATGTCAACAAGTATATCATATCTTTCAATGCCTTCACCATTTCCAAACTGCAATTAAGATATAGGGCTATACACCCCTCTTCCTACTCTTGATATGCCTTAGGAGTCCATCTCCATGGATTACATGTCTGGTCTACCTTCAACCAAGCATGGTAATGACCGTGTCTTCGTGGTCATTGAATGATTATCTAAGAAGGAAGTTTTGACACCTTGGAAGAAGAGTATCATAGCTGAGGCCAATTCCAAGATCTTCTTTGAGCGTGTTTGGGTCATTTTGGGCTCCCAATGACCATTATTTCATATTGAGACAATAGGTTCCTGATTACTTTCTGGTCTAGCCTATGGTTGATGATRGACACCAAGTTGACCAAATTGATTTCATTCCACCCAGAGACTGATGGAAAAACATAGGTAGTCAACATGATGATTGTTCATATCCCGAGGATGTAAAATTCCAAACATCCATGCATGTGGGTTTCTGAGCATTCCTTATGTTCAAAATAGATATAACAAAGCCCTCAATAACTTTATTGGCCACAACCCTTTTAAGGAGTCCTTGGGTTTCCAGTCATTATCCCCCACTGACATAGCTCTGCCCATTGCAGTTGAACAAGAAGAGTCCTCCCATGCTCATATCAAGGCTGATCGAGTAACCAATTTTTTTAAATGAATCCAACACACCCAACAATATCTTCATGATATTTTGTAGAAATACAACACCAAGTACAAAAAATTCCCTGATCAACATCAGGTACCACACAATTTTTAGGTGGGACATAAGGTATGGTTGCATTTGCAGAAAGAGTGCCTCACAAAATTTCATAGGAATATCCACCCACTTCGACATGGGAATTACACCATCACCAAGGATATGGGTGATAATTATTTTGAATTGAGTATTTCCCCTTTCCTTGGATTGCACCCCGTATTTAATGTGGAATTGCTTCAACCATACTTTCCACCTCTCTTGGACACTTCAAATGTGGCTGAGAAATTAGCCCCTATAGAACTTAATCCTGACTGAATTGAGTAGGAGACAATTGATCAGATCATGGAAACCACGATGAAGGTATCTTGTCAGCACACGGGGGCTTCACCCTGTTGAACAATATCTTATCATGTTCATTCATAAAGGGGTTTTTTTAATTGTGAGAATAAGGTCAATATATTGTAGGTATTGGGGGGGGATGTGGGGTCTCAAGGGGTTTATAGGTATTGGAGGGTATAAAAAGGGGTATCTAGTTAAAAAAAGGGTTTCTTTTATTGCAAAGATTTGTTGGGAGGGGGGTTCAAAAAAATAATTTTGGGAGGTATTTATCAATACCTAGTGAAATTATGGGTATTATTTAATATCCCATGAACATAGGTGCTACGTCGCAAGTTCACTAAGTAAAGACCCCATGCATCAATAGAATATCCAACACTATTGGGTCGTCAAAGCATGGAAAATTATTCACCATGGAAAGTGGCTCACCAGGAGTAAGATTCAATAGAAGTTTCCTCATTTGATGGAGGAAATTGACACAATGGGGAACATTTTTTCTTAATGGGGAGGACTAATACATGTGGATATTGGTGGCCACCTACCTATTCCATTAGTTCAAAATGGTTCTACATCTTCATTGCTTTTCTATAGTTTTTCGAGTCTCAAAATTCTGGGGCCATTTTGAGGCCCTAAATGACATTTTTTTGGCACGACAACTGCCAATGGATAGTGGAAGGTGTTATCCCCAGTTTAGGGATAACTAAGGAGATTATTTCTCGAGGCCCACAGGTCCTAGAAATGGAGTACTGAGAGCTAGATCGACTTGAGCATGGCCCTGGAGGGCCCATATTTTTCTTTCTACATCACCTCCACTTTTTCAGCAACAACAACATCCATCACCTCGGCCTGGTCCTGTAGCAGAAGTGGATCTTTCTCCATGAGGTAATGAGTTCAGGTATCATGGTATGTGTCACTCTGATCCTCAAAACCTTTGAATATGTGCATTCAATTATTTTTGTTTCTAATGGGTGCTTGGATCTTATGCCTATCCACTTGACCATATATGGGGGAAATGACAGGATGCCCTAGTAAGCTTGTGCCCATGGGTTTTGAGTTTAAACTGGGGGGATTTCATGAGAATCCATCGTCCGCTACCATACTTACCACTTTCCATCTTTCTCCTGCTCATCCATCCCATTACACTGGTCCGAGCATTGGGTTGGAAAAATATTTAAGGGTTGCACCTTACCTTGTGGGAAGAAGGGGATAAAGGCCCAAAGGGTAAATGTAGCTGGAAAAAGGTAGAATCCAAAGAATGAAACCTTGAGATGCTTCACCCAGGGATCCCCGAGAAAACAGTAAAAATATTCTCAGCAAGAAATAGAGGGACCCATAAAATAATAAAACAAGACCTGGTTAGAGGATAGGGGGTCTCATCACGAGCCAACCTATTATGTCCATGGGCATCTAGCGGTATGAAACTACTAGCATCTGGTCACCATTCCAGGGTAGCGGCTCTTGGTGGCGTAATAAAGAGAAAGGGGGTATCATCACGATCCAGTCTTCTCATTTCTGTGAAATTCTTGTGGGTAACATTGCCACCACTGGTCACCATGTCAGGGCAGTGTCCCCTAGCCAGCTTCTTGAAAAAAAAAGAAATAAGAAAAGGAAAAAAAACATGAATGGGCTTAGAAACATTTGCATCCATGACATGTGCAACTCACCCTCTACAAAGGAACCCAAAGGTAAGCCAAGCATTTCCCTGCTATCACTGCACCCCTTGCCCAGACATACCTTATCCACTTCACCCACTCACCTTAGATTTGATCTCTCCTGAAAACACCCCACATCCAGTGAGCATTAGCCCAATAGGAAGCCCTGTCACTTCCTCAAAACTTGTCTTGTAGATTAGTATAATGTCTTTGAGCACTTGTATGGGTAAAAGGGGTTTTATGCACATGTTTAATAAACTTGATGATTAAATGTGATTGACATTGCTATGATCCCTGTGACTTGTGAGCCCATGGAGGGCATATCTGTTGATGTGCATGACCATACCCGATGGAAATGTACCCTTATGGACATGTACAAATGGGGAGATTATTAGTTCAGACCTCCATGGGGCTGAAATCCCATCATATGGATGTTGAGACCCCAGCAGGGGGCAGAGACAGATCAGAGGGTTTGCACTGGAGAAAAGGAAGACGTTCCACCAGAGGCAGTTTAACAGATTTGTACCCAGGGGGGTTGTTCCCTTTCCACCAAGACTTTGGCCTTGAAAGGCCCATGACATCACCCAGGACACCTATTACTTCATCCATCACTTGTAGAGGTTTTGGGAGGTAGTTATGTGCCAAGTGGCACGTGTGGAAGGTTCCGGAGGCCCAATGAGGCCAAATGTTTTGCTCCAGGAGGGAAACGTTGCCCTAAAGGGGAATAACGCCATCCTAAAAGGGAATGACGTCACCTTTTATGCTTGATTATGGTTTTAATTATGACATTTAATGTAAAACAATATTTTGATGTATTTTTGGCCATGTCGGCCTTTTGTGACCTAAAAATAAAATTAAGGTCATTGCTATTGTATAAATAGAGAGCTAAAACTATCTTTTATTGATTATCTTTCACTCACACTTGTGTGAGGTCTGAAATTTGCGCCCTTCTTAGGGTTATTGGTTGAAATTCTAGTGCGCACTTGTTGAAGGAAGGCGTATTTTGGCTATTTTTGGCATTTTTTCTTGGTGGGAGGTTTACAACTAGGGTTTGGCTTGATGAATGCATGGTAAATGTAAGTGAATTTCTACAATCCTTCCATTACTTGAATGGTTATAGTATTTTACTTTCATTTTGTTAATGAAATTGCTGGAATAAACCCTAGGAAATAAGCACATGTTGGTGTCCTTATTTTGATTCCCTACTAGGTTATGCTAAGGAGACTTTTTTGTGTTGGAGACATTGCTAGGGCCTTTCCATTGCAACACCCTATATCTTGTTCTCCATCCAAGGTGATTTTATATTGTCATTGAGCTAAAGAAGGAGGAAAGTGTGCTAAGGCCTAGGGTTGCCTACACCTTAGTAAGTCGTTTTCCCCTAGGTTTTGATGGTTGAATCCGTGGCTTACCAACACTTCACCATCAAATTCTCTTGTCTTTATCCATACTATTATCATATTGTTCCTTATACCCCTGTTGCTACTTGTTGACTCCATTTTCCCTATGAATGCACTAGTCTTAGACTTCTTGTTTGAGTATTTTGATCACAACCTCCAAACTCTTTGAACAACTACTAATATCTTCTAACCCTAACCTACTAACCCTATTGCTTCCATTATCCATTTGATTTATAGTTATACTTTACAACATTTAGCTTCTTTAAGCAATTGAAATATTGGCTAATGCATAGTAGTCTTTGCTTCTAATGAATGTTGGTATTGTAACATTGATGATAAATCGTTCTTGTTCATATTAAATCCTTTTAAAATAATTTATTGTGAAGTGACATATTGTGATTATTTATACTACACATCATTGATTTGCTTCATCAATATTATCATTCAATTGATTTATTTGAGAAAGTACCTAATTATACAAAGTACTAACTAGCAAGTGATCTTGCGAATATATAGTTTCTTGTTGCTTTGTTCCGGGCAGGTACATTTCTGGTTATTATTATCTTTATTGGTTCTTTAGCCGAACTTTCTAATCGGTGGTGACTTGTGAGAGGGAAAATTTTACTTAGCCTTAAACCTTTGCCTTCTCAAAACCCCAGGTCATCAGGGGCGTCTCCCCTGGGCCTACTACCCTAAATAGAAAGAGAATTCATGTTGAGGTGATAGTGATAGGATAGTCTCTCGTTGCATCAATTTTCCTTCATTTACCTTTCCTTTACATCCAAGTACAAACTGTGCGATAAAATTTTGGCGCCATTGTTGGGGAACACTGAGTCAATTCTCCTAAAAAACAACACTTTTCGTTAAGCCTTTCCTCGACAGTATTTATATTACAAAGATTACCCGACGACTCCACTAAGGGTGATTCCCTTATCTCTTTGATAATTTCAAGAAAATTATCTGGCGACTCCACAATCCACAAGGAGGTACAATAACCCTCCTCAATCCTTCAGAATAAAGCCTCCTCGAAACTCTCATGTAGTAATATCACTCTTTAGAGGAAGTCTTCCTTTAAATACAATGTCTAGCACGGGAACTCAAACCAACAATCCAAACCAAGCCAATAACCAAAGACAATGGTCATCCAATCTTTTCAAACCACTAGAAATGATATCCATACCAGGCTACCCTAGGAAAATGCCTCCCAAATATGAGAAGTGGATGCCTAAGTTCATCGGTATTGATGTAACCAGTGACGAGGAGAATATGAGCAACTTTTGGGCATTTTTTCAGCTTCACCCTGTTAGTGATGATGCTAAATACTTGGTCATGAAACTCTTCTCTGCCACCCTCCTTTATGCCTCAATACGTTGGTACAATAGTCTTCCTGATGGAAACATTAAGACCATGGGTAGGTTAGAAGAGGCCTTTCTCAAACGATGGAGTATCAAAGAATACCCTAACATGATGTTGACCAGGCTAAATACCCTTTGGAAACAAGAGAATGAGACCATTAGAGAGTTCCACACTAGGTTTGAAACCCTATTGCAGAAGATCCCAGTAAGTCATCATCCAACTAATAATTTCCTTGTTTATATTTACACCAAATATTTTATTGGTCAACTAGGATATCTCCCCAGGGATAAAAACCCCCAAACAATCCAAGAGGCCCAAGATTTATCCACGGAGATTGAGGAAAACCTCCACTCATCCAAAATCGATCCTTTCTCAAACCCAAGGGCCAAAATGGACACTAAACCCAAGATAGTCCACAACACTGACCCTTCCTCAGATATTTGTGCCAGTTTGGCAAAGTTGCAAATGACCATGGATGACATGATGAAAAACCAAGAACAAATGATGAATAGGATTGTCAACCTGGAAAGATCCCAAAACCAAGCACCAAAGGTCCCGTATAAAGGCCAAATACAAAAGGGGAACCAAGTTTATAGACCAAAGAATGAGCAAGAGGTTCCTAATACTTTAGCTCCTACAAACGTCATGGATGAAAATCCTTGCTGTTTGCAGTGTAGTGAAGCACACTGGGAACATGAATGTCCCAATAAAAATGGAGGCCATGACCAAGTAAACAATGTGGGCCATGTTATAGAAGGCCCCCAGATTTTCCTCAATATCACTCCTGAGAAACACCGAGAAGGCATAAAATTGGTAGCCATGAAGGTTAGAATGGAAGTAATAAACAACTTGGACTAGGAATCAAAGGAGAAGTTGAGGAAACAATAATTTCAGGTCTATAAACGAAAGAAGCTAAACCAATCTATCCTTACCAATCCTACAATAACTCAAACAAAGCCTCCACCTTTGGACATTATCCTTCCTAAAACATCCAAAACCGAAAGGGTGGACTTAAACTTTGACTTCGAAGGGGCACTATCCAAGATGCACGTGACCATCCCTCTAAGAGAAGTCATTAAGGTACCATCTGTTAAAGAAATATTTGATAATTTTTTCAAGGGATTAGATGGACCAGCGGACCCCCCTATCATGTTACAAGATGATCACTTTAGGGTCCAATATGATGAACACCCACCCTTTTTTATGACCTTACTGATGAATAACAAGAGCCTCAACAATTTCATGCTAGGTTCAAGGGCCGATGCCAACATGATGTCTCTCAAGGTCATGCAACAATTGGGCCTAAAGGTCACACGACCTTACATAAATGTTTGTGGCTTTGAGTCAAGAGCCATACCCACACACGGGGTAGTTGAAAATGTGGAAGTATGCTTTGAAAAATACCTTGAGAGAGTAATCCACATTGACATAGTGGTGGTAGATGTCCCAGATGTGTGGGTAATGTTATTGTCTAGGAAATTTGCTTCAATACTGGGAGGAAATATTGATATGGACCTCACATACGTCAATGTACCTTTGAACAATAGAACAATAGGCCGTCTCCCAAATGTGCCAATGACCAGAACCCATGTACAAGAAACTAGTGACCTCATCAAAGATGACAAAGAACATGAACAAATCATGGAAATTCTTCTTGAATTTTCATCTAATGATATGCCTTTTGCAACAGAGGAAGAATTTGATCATATACAATGGCCCAAGAAAGAAGAATACCAACAACTCCTAGATAAGTATAAAGACAAAGAAGTCAAGGCTGTAAAATTACTAAAGGAGGGAGAAAGTGATATATTGATTCGACCGTCCCAACAAGAGGTATTCATAGCAGAATCCCACCCTCCTCCCTCTACACAATACACCAGGGTTATTCAGGAAACAACCAAATTCAAAATCAAGGAATACAAGGAGGGGGACATATTGTGGATGTGGGATGTCAAGAAAGGAGAGACAACTAATGTCAAAGGAAGTACTCAATTTTCGATTGGGCCTTTCAAAGTTGGAAGAAAATCAGTTGATGATTCTTACTACTTATCCAAATTGGAAGGAAGAAGGCGTCCATTAGTAGTTAGCGGGCACCTCCTCAATCCCCACCAAGGTGGGGGGAATTGACTTCATAGGTAAGTGCAAGTAAGTAGGTAGGCATTTTCATTCATTGTATATACCATTTGCATTTCATGCTAGAGTAGTTTGTATTCAAATTTGTATATATGCTTGCTTTCATTATATATATATGAGTTGGGGGTGATATCACCACCCAAAATGATTGCTAAAAACTTTATGTTGAGATCAAGTAGGTTACAGGTTATTCCAGATATGTTGAGGTTCTCATGCACTCTATGGTGAGAACATGTCCCTGAGTTGGAGCCAAATGTTATCCCTAGTTTAGGGATAACTAAGGATATTATGTCTCGAGGCCCATAGGTGCTAGACATGGAGTACCGAAAGCCAGATCGACTTGAGCATGGACCTGGAGGGCCCATATTTTTCTTTCTACAACGCCTCCACTTTCTTAGTAGAAACAACATCCATCACCTCGGCCTGTTCCTGTAGCAGAAGTGGATATTGATCCATGAGGTAATGAGTCTGGGTATCATGGTATGTGTCACTATTATCCTCAAAAACTTTGAATATGTGCATTCAATCATTTTTGTTTCTAAAGGGTGCTTGGATCTTATGCCTATCCACTTGACCATATCTGGGGGGAATGACAGGATGCCCTAGTAAGATTTTTCCCATAGGTTTTGAGTTGTTACTGGGGGGATTTCATGAGAAGCCATCGTCCGCTCCTACCATACTTACCACTTTCCATCTTTCTCCAGCTCATCCATCCCATTACACTGGTCCAGGAATTGGGTTGGCCAAATATTTAAGGGTTGCACCTTACCTTGTGGGAAGAAGGGGCTAAAGGCCGAGAGGGTAAAAGTAGATGGAAAAATATAGAAGCCAAAGAATGAAACCTTGAGATGCTTCGCCCAGGGATCTCCGAGAAATAAATAAAACACTTCTCAACAAGAAACATAGGGAACCATAAAATAATAAAAAAAGACTTGGTTAGATGATAAGGGGTCTCATCATGAGCCATACTATTAGGTCCATAGGCATATAGTGGTATGCCACTACTAGAAGCTGGTCACCACGCCAGGGTAGTGGCTCTTGGTGGCATAACCAAGAGAAAGGGGGTCTCATCACGAGCCAACCTTCTCATTTCCATGAAATGCTTGTGGGTAAAATTGCCACCATTGGTCACCATGCCAGGGAAGTGTCCCCTAGCCATATTCTTGAAAAAAATAGAAATAAGAAAAAGACAAAAGGCATGAATGGGCTTGGAAACATTTTCATCCATGACAGGTGTAGCTCACCCTCTACAGAGGCACCCACTGGTAAGCCATGCATTTCCCTGCTATCAATGTACCCCTTGCCCAAACATCCCTTATCCACTTCACCCACTCACATGGATTAGATTTCATCTCTCCCGGAAACACCCCACATCC
>SNQJ01S0001148.1:228501-247652 GCA_010110895.2 Picea sitchensis | reverse complement strand
GTCTAGGAATTTACTGAGTACATTGTTCATCAAGCACATGAAAGTGGCAGGGGCATTGGTTAACCCAAATGGCACTACCACGAACTCATAGTGACCATACCGTGTCCGGAAGGCAGTTTTATGGATATCTTCACCCTTGATTCAGACTTGATGGTATCCCGACCTGAAGTCAATCTTTGAGAAAATAGACGCACCCCTCAATTGGTCGAACAGATCATCGATCCTAGGCAAGGGGTACTTGTTCTTTATGGTTACCTTATTGAGTTGTCTATAATCTATACACAGTCTAAGGGTACCGCCCTTCTTTCTCACAAACAGGATTGGTGCTCCCCATGGAGACACGCTGGGTTGAATATAACCCTTATCCATCATTTCTCTTAATTGCAATTTAGTTCAACTAGTTCAGGGGTGCTCATCCGGTAGGGTGTCCTAGACACCGACACCACTCTCGGTGCAAGTTCTATCGAGAAGTCTATGTCCCTTCTCGGAGGTATACCCGATACCTCCTCTAGAAACACATCTCTGTATTCTCTCAGGATAGGGTGATTGTCAGGGCTTGGTTTGTCACCTTCGATTATTTTCAACACCTGTATTGCATATAGGGGACATCCCTTTCGACAATACTTTCTCATTTGCAGAGCTGATATTTGTCTTACTGAGACAGGTTTTCAGATCCCTTGAAGGGTCATCTTTTTCCCTTCTTTACTTAGACATTCTAAGGTTTTATGGTAACATTCCAATTTGGCTTTATGGGCAGCTAGCCAATCCATACCAATAAACAAATCATATGATCCTAGGGGTAATATGTTAAGGGTTGCTTGGGTGGGGGATTTACCCAACATCAATTGGCAGGTTGGTATAACCTCTGCTACCCTTCTTCTGGTGCCAATGGCTAACTGTACCAACCATGGCTTGGTATGTTTTTGTGGCTATAGTTTACACTTATCAACAACTTTAGGGGCTATATAACTCAAATTTGAACTAGGGTCAATCAAAACAGACACTAGATGGTTGGAAATCATACCTTCTATTTCCACCACTGAAGCTTGGTGGTCAGCTTGGTTATTATCCAAGGCTGCATAAATTTGCGACACACTCCTGGCCACATCATTGAAGGTAGTAGCTTCCTAGATGTTATAAATCCTCCGACTATTCTGTTTTTAGTGTGGACAATGTCTCAATAGATGTTCTTCCCTGCAACCCCAACATTTCAAAGGTTCTTTTTTTGGGTTATCAGTCTTCACTAATATGGGTCTAGAAGTTTTATTTTCGCTCAAGGAGGGAAAATTCTGCTGGTGCACACTCCGGGCTGAGAAGCTCATTCTTGGGTTCTTCTTATAGTTCTTAAATCCTGGGGATTCAATCCCCTTTTTTTGAAATCTTGAACTACTCTTCTGCTTCCATCCTTCGCGAGGTTTTGCTCGATGCCCAAACTGTTCATGACAATAGGTTGCCTTTCGAATAGTGCCCTCTAGTGTCTTTGGCTCATCAAATTCAATTTTGTTCCGATAGTCCTTAGGTAGTCCACTGATGAAGCATTGCACCTTTGCCTTCTCCTCTTTTATATAAGGTACATACCTCAACAAATTGAGGAATTTGTTGACATATTCTTCTATAGTGAGTTGTCCCAGTTTGAGTTCATAAAACTCTTTAGTCTTTTCGTCGAAATATTTTTCCGACAAATACTTCTTCCGAAAGTATTTCTCAAATTGCTTCCAGGACATGTCCTTTTCGTGAAACCCTTTCACATTCTTAAGGTCTTCCCACCAAATGGAAGCCTTTCCGTTCAAGTTAAAGGTGGCCACTCGGGCCTTCAAATTTTCTGAAAAGTCATGGACTCTTAAATATTTCTTTAGTCCAAGCAACCAAGCCTCTACTTCCTCTCCCTTATTTATTTCACCATCGAAGGAGGGTGGTTTGGATTTTATGAATTCTTTGAACTTATGACCTTTGGAAGGCTTTTGCTTCTTTTGTTTCTTTCAGGAATAGGAACTGGTTCTGTTTCTAGAAGAGCCCTTCGAATCACCAGCTTCCTTCTCAGAGGAATCATCTGACGCTTGTCCTTTACCTCTGGGGTGGACCTTTTTCGAGGTGCTTCTCTCAGTGTGGCCACTGATATGACCATGTTTTTGAGTTTCAGGTTCATGCTGCATTTGTCTTTGTAGATCGGATAAGCTCTGCAATAAAACCTCGTTAATTTATGTTTGCTTTTCTTGTTCTTTCATCATCCTTTCATTGTCAGCCTTGCAGCTTTGTAATTCGACCATGAGGCTCTTCACAGTCTCGGCTAGATCTGGAGGGGTCCCTACTGCCCTCCTTTCGTCAGACTCTTCGTCTCTATTGTGGGAGCCTTCCCCCACTTCAGGGTGAGTCACCATTTTATACGTCTGTAATTTCCCGCGGCTGATCATCCGCTTGTGTGCAAAAGAAAAAATGTTGGTTGTTAGCCAATATTTATATTTATTTATAACCAGTACATAATTCGTATTTTTCTCATGCACACACACAGTAGGGGTTTTTCATTCTTAACTTCATCTTTTGATTAGGAAGGTTAAGACAGGGGGTTACTCCTTTTAGGAGTGTTTCGAATGGATCTTCTACGCAACTCGTTCATGAGCCCAAGAAGGACAAGTGTTGTAACCATGCTCTGATACCAATTTGTAACATACCCACTACGAAATTTCAAAATTTTTGGCCTTTTTCTTATTTTCTCCAAGGAACATAGTTCCCCGAATCCTTACGGGGCCTGATATAGACCCTGCCATCCCTTATCCACACTCATATGATCAACGGTTATGGCCACAGACCTTATTGGAGGGTACTCATCGACTTTCATGATACGGGAAATCGCAATGTAGGTATTCCTTTGTTCATTTCTGGGTTTCATCCATCAAAATTTCACGGCTAGCGAATATGAGGAAAACTGACCTTTGGGAGTCCCGGGCACCGAAAAGACGAAACGCCAAAACCACGTGTGCTAATCCATTTCAGGACTTCACCTATCGGGATTCTGCGATATGCGAGGACAAGGCACTTGCCTCTAGATGTCCCAGGTGCCGAAACACTGAAACATTAATTCTAGTTGCTCTATACTCATTTCGGGGTTTCATACTTCGGGGTTTCGAAAGTCAGGATTTCAGGGGATGTGATGACAGGAGGTCTCACATCGAGGTTTTCTCGGGGCCGAACTCCGAAATAATAACTCTAAACATGCTTCCTTGTTTCGGGGTTTCCGCCATCGGGATTTCGGGATATGCGACGACAGGAGGTCTCGCACTTAGGTTTCCTGGGAGTCGAAACTCCGAAAGCGCCAAGCTTTAACATGCTTCACTATTTCGAGAATTCATCCATCGGGATTTCACGAATCGGGGGTTTCGAGACTGGAAAACACGTGGAGCCCGCACTTAGGTACCCCAGGTGCTGAAATACCGAAATATGATAACTTTTCCACACTCTATCTTTCGGGATATCGCAAGTCGGTATTTTGGGACTTGCGAGTGCAAGGGATTTTACACCTAGGTGTCCCAGGTACCGAAATGACGAACTATCCTATCTCATCCATTCCTTAAACTATTTCGGGGTTTTGGTAATCGAGATTTCATGACTTGCAATGATTAGGGTTCTTCCCCTTTGTCTTCCCGGGTACCGAAACGCCAAAACGATTACCGACAACCACGTGTCCTATAAATGGACAATCCAGATACCTCCACGAACCCTGGGGATATATGGTCCCGATTCCTTCACTACTTACGAAGATAAAAGGGGAGGGGTTGAGGCATTAACGCCCTCATTTCTTCCTCCAATCTAATATTTGCGACTGACCTCAGATATTCCGACAGGATCTCGTCCGTCAATCAATACTTATCCACATGCTCCCATTTCGGGATTTCACGGGTCGGGGTTTCGGGACTTGCGAGTGCAAGAAAACTCGCACCTAGATACTCCAGGTGCCGAAACGCTGATACACTTACTAACCGCCATGTGCCCTTATGAATGAATGGTTCAGTTACTCTCATAGACCTTTGGATCTATGGTCCGATTTCTTCACTACTCACGAAGATAAAAGAAAGAGGTTGAGGCATTTAACTCCCTCGTTTCTTCCTCCAATCTAACGATCGCGATTGACCTCAGATCTTCCAACAGGATCTCATCCGTTGCTCGATACTTATCCACATGCTATCATTTCGGGATTTCATAAATTGGGGTTTCGGGATTCGCGAGTACAAGAAAACTCGCACCTAGATACTCCGGGTGCCGAAACTCCGAAAACTCTTAATTTACCCCCACGCTAATAATTCAGGATTTCGCAAGTCGGGGTTTCGGGACTTGCGAGTGCAAGGGGACTCACCCTTGGGTACTCCGGGTACCAAAATGCTGAAATGTTGGGATCTACGAGGACCATTCTCCCTCGTGCAAGAGTTTAAGGCTTAAACTATAACATCCTCCTTCGGATCCTCAGGTAATTTACACCAGGTTTTGAAGACCAGACTGGAAGGTCTTCTCAAAGGTAAGGAAGTGGTCTCGAAAGGGTACCTTCATGAGGAAATATATCCAAGGCATCAGGTAGGACAAACACAGGAACAAATCTCCTGAGAGCAGACTTGAAAATCTGTATTAGTTCATCATATATATATATATATATATATAAACATCAGCCATACGTGGTCTTTCCAATAAAAACATGCAACCATCATTTCTGATCAAAACACCTTGTAGACAGTCTTACACTGAAACCATTCATAATTGCACAGACTATGAACATACATGCCAACATATAAATTTGAAGATACAAGATATAACACTTATCAGAAAAACACCCGGTGATGCAACTGCTGAGAGGGGTGCTCGTTTCCACCCAACCGTAGGCTCAAGGACTCCCAATGAATTTACCACTAGCCACCCCCGAGCTGAGACCATGATGCTGCGATATTGAGTCTCTGTTCGCCAGTGACCGAGAATGAAGGTTACTCTCCTTCTTCTCCGCTATCACTCACTTTGTATTTTCTAGAGTTCTTTCTCTTTCCCTCGCGTCTACTCTTAATCACACACTCTTCCTGCCTTTTCTCTTTTCGACGAGGTTGTGTGTGGCACAATATTCCTCACGGTGGTCAGGTCTGAGGACTCTATGGATGAGCGGTTCACCCCCATCCCTCATTACTCATGAGGAGCCATTTATCTACCAACCTGGAGAGTAATTTAATTCGGGGCCAGGGAGCCGCTCTTGGTTCTCCGGGCCAGTGAAGTCCAAATACGGTATTGGTTTCGGTGGAAGTTAACGCCACCATTCTGGGTGCCTTCCACCACCTTTATTCAACCATCATGGTCTCTTTTTCAGCACACCCCCCTCTCAACAGTCCTGCAATATATATATTCATAATATTATTTACATTCATTGACCTTTTTCACAAGGTCCATTCACATCACACATTCACATTTCTGAGTTTGCCACAATACTTGGCCAGTATAGTTATTTTTACAGACTGCGGGAAACATGGTGTTGTGGAACTAGCTACAGTTCTTAACTCCTATGGGAATGAGACCCCCAAGTGGCCACAATTATACAATAATGACTTTGACTTTGTTGTATGTATCAGACATTGAGTGCAGGAAAACCAATCCTAGACTTTCATCTATAGGATGGACTGCTATGCCATTTGAGCTGTCTTTATGTTCCTTCAAGCGAGTGTGCAAAGTTTATTTGGGAAGCTCATTATAGTCGGGATGAAGGACACTTTGGCATGGAAAAAACAATGACAATACTACAAAATAATTTTTATTGGCTGAAGTTTTGCAATATGTCAGCAAGTATATCAGATCCTGCACTGCCCATGCCATTGTCAAACCTGCCATTAAGTAACAAGGGCTACACACCCCTCTTCCTACTCCCGATAGGAATTGGGATTCCATCTTTATGGATTACATTTCTGGTCTACCTTCAACCAAGCATGGTTATGACAATGTCTTCATGGTCGTTGACCGATTCTCTCAGATGGAAATTTTGACATCCTTGAAGAAGAGTGTCACAACTAAGGCCACTGCTAAGCTCTTATTTGAGCATTTTTAGGTTCGTTTTGGGATCCCACGAACCATTATTTCAGATTGAGATAGTAGGTTCCTGATTATTTTTTGGTATAGCCTATGGTTGATGATGGACACCAAGCTAACCAAATAGACTACCTTCCACCCACAGACTGATTGAAAAATAGAGGTAATAAACAAGATGATTGTTCATATCCCGAGGATGTACAATTTAAAACATCCATGCACGTGGGATGAGAGCCTTCCTTATGTTTAACATAGCTACAACAAATCCCTCCATATCTCTATTGGCCACAACCCTTTTTAGGTGTACTTGGGGTTCCATCCATTAGCCCCCATTGACGTAGCTCTCCCTATTGCAGTTGCGCATGAAGATTCCTCCCATGCTCAGACTAAGGCTGATCGAGCAAGCAAATTTATAGAATGAATCCAACACATCCAACAACAAGTTCATGATATTTTTCAATAATCCAACGCCAAGTACAAATAACTCCATGATTAGCATTAGGTACCACACAAGTTTTAGGTGGGAGATAAGGTATGGTTTCATTTGTAGAAAGAGAACCTCACATGACCAAATTGGAATCTCTACCCACTACAATATGAGCCTTACACCATCACCAAGGTTGTGGTTGAGAATTATTTTGAATTAAGTATTCCCCATTTCCTTGGATTGCACCCCATATTTAATGTGGAACTGTTTCAAACATATTTTCTACCTCTCCTAAATACTTCAAATGTGGTTGAGCACTTGGTCCCTACATAACTCAATCCTGAATAGATTGAGAAGGAAACAATTGATTGGATCATGGAGACTAAGGTGAAGGGATCTTGCTAGTAGAACATCCAAATTTTTTGGGTTGTCAAAGCATGGAAACTTCTTCACCAGGGAATGTTGCTCACCAAGAGTCATATTCAACAAAAAATTCCCCATATGATGGAGGAACTTGACGCAATGGGGAACATTGCTTCCTAAGGGGGGAGGGATGATCCAAGTGGATACTAGTGGCCACCCACATGCTTGACTAATTTATAATGGTTCCACATTTTGAAATTTTTTCTACAGTTTTTCGGGTCCCAAACTTCTGGGGCTGTTTTGAGGCCAAAATGACGTTTTTTTGGCGCAACAACGCACAATAAATAGCTAGAAGAATTATTGGGCCATAATAAATGTGTAATTCTTGGATAGACCTTTCTGACGGGCTACAAAGCACCCTAAAGAAAGATCTCATGAAAATTTACACCCTCGGGAAGGTGACGTATCAACTAACCACATCAAGGCCCACAAACCTTTTGGCGTTCCATCTTTTGAGGTTAGGGTTTTGGATGTTTAAAGTTTTCTCATTTATGATTTATGTTAAAAGTCATTTTTCATCCTCTGTTTAATTAGCTTTTGGGAAATGAGTGTAGCCAACACATCTCTCTCTTCAGAGATAAGTTGTCGCCATTCTAACTAGTTTGTGTGGTTGCATTTTACAGTCTTTTGTATTCCATTCATTAATGGAATCTAGGTTTCATTGTGTTTCTATGTTCTTTGCTATATTTTAATTCACAACTCATCTCATTCTCATTATAATATATATCAATTTTAAATTCAAGACATACCATGATAGCCTAAAGTGATTTTTGGAGCAAAGATTGTCATCAAAGGAGCAACAAAAATGGGCGGCAAAAATGCAAGGGTTTGATTTTGAAACAATCTACAAAAGGGGAAGGACAATGTGGTAGAAGATTCCATTTATAGAATAGAAGAATCCTCAAGTTTATATTCCATTACATATTCCATTCCTATGTGGTTGGAAGAAGCTCGCCATGAATGGCAAGATGACAATAATACTAGATAGAAAATACAATGTATAAAGGAAGGGATGAAATCTATGGAACATTGGGAGTAGAAGAAAGATATTATTTGGTACAAGGATATAATATTTTTATGTCAATAAAATTTGAAGCAAAAAATATTAAGGGAGTCTCATGACTCTTCTATGGCAAAAAAATTAGGGTTCCTTAAAATATATCAAAGGATCAAAATAGATTTTTTGGGGGGTAAGGAATGAAGAAAGATATTAAAAAAATTGTAAGAGAATGTCCGTTTTTCCAAAGAAATAAAGGAGAGATAGTAAAATATCCACATTTACTTCAAAATTTACACATACCTAATCAAATATGGGAATATGTATCAATGCATTTCATTACAGGTTTACCAAAATCAGAAGGTAAGGATGTCATTTTGTAGTACTGGATAAACTCACAAAATATGCATATTTTTGTGGAGTTCAAAGTACATATACGACAAGTCAAATGGTAGAAGTGTTCATGAAGGAAATTCATAGAATTCATGAATTTACTAAAGTAATAGTAAGTGACAAAGATCCAAAATTCATAGGAATTTTTTGGAAATAATTATGGAAGATGAGTGGAACAACACTAGCTATGAGTTCAACATATCATGATCCAAATGGATCCAAGAAGGCCTAAAAATAAAAGTTATCGGAATTGGAAAAAACCAACTCCATTGCATCAGGATTGTGGCACCGGTTCCGGCCATATTTTGTTTTCTGAAAATGGACACCGTATGCGAAAGTTGTCGCGTTCTAATCGATTTCCCAAACAAGCAAAAAAAATCAAAGTCAACAGTCAAGAGGCCATATTGTTGACATCAACAGTATGTGGCAGTGAAATCATGATGATGTCATTAGGGACACATGTAAACACTAGGAGGTGACAGGTGTCACTCATTTTTGGTATTTTCAGGATGAGTTGGCACAATATAGATTTGACACGTGGATTGTATGGACGCTGACTTGGCCCAATGACAGTCCGACACATGACAGTACAGATGAAAAGTGGAAGTGACGTGGCACTGAATGAGTGGTTGAATGTACAATACGATAGAGTGACGTGACTCTAGGTGGCAGGATCTGGGCTTGACACGTGTCATATGATGCTGACTGGGTAGATGCATTGACAAGTTGATGCGGTGGTCCACTGGGAAGCTGACTATGTGTACGGTGGCCAATAAAGAGGCGACACGTGGCCAAATCATAAGGTTCCATGTGGTACCCTGGATATGGCCAATGTGGGCCGGTTCAATTTTTTTTTTCCCTCCACAATATTCGACCACCTGACCTCTCGGGCGACCAACAACTTCACCATAGCGTGCACTGTCCGAACTACAGTTGTTCCTCGTTATACATGTGGTGAAAATTGTATTTAAGTTGATATACATTGGAGGTTTGGGGATAAGCCCTGGTTGGCAAGGTTAACCCACCGAACAAGGGTGCCTTCCACAAGGACCAGGCTGGACCAGAGATTTAGGGCGTGGGGGGCCTAACCCATGGCCACATGATATCCCATGCGACCCAGAGCCAGGGGCCAGGGTGGATGAATAGGGGTGGTATAACTATTTAGTTCCTAGCATGTGGCCACATGGGCCATCCCATATGAATAGGAGCCTAGAGAAAGGGGACTGACACGCCAAAGTTTTGCGGAAGTGGGTTTTTAACTCATAGTTTTGGATTTTTATTTGATTTTGGCCTGATTTTTGGAGGATTTTTCCCAAAAATGAGGATCTGGAGCCCTTTTTGAGGCCAGATCTTGGGGGGAAGTTGGGAGGAGAACCCCAACTCAGATATTATATAAACCAAACATTTTTTACAGTCCATAAGCAACAAAATGTTGAATACTTTGAAAGCCTAAGCCATTTTTATGCAGGGAAGCCATTGAGGAAGCAAACTTTGGAGGCCATTTTCGGGAGCTACGCTCAACCTTTTTCAGTGCTGTCAGTTGTGTTGGATTATTGAGGTAGAGAAGAACATAGATATACCATTTTGTAATCCATTTGAGTTACTTATGATGTAATTTTGCAGCATTGAATATTGATAATAAAGCCTTCCCCACCGAGACAAAGTCCCAGAGACGTAGGCAAACTTGTGCGGAACTCTGTTATCAAGCTTGATGTTATGGTTGATTGTTCTTTATGTTTAATTTATGATATGCATTCCTTATGATGGCAGAAATATTCTTTCAATAAAATCTTCTTCTTCTCTTAATTCCTAAGTGGTAAATTTTCCATGCAACATACTTAACCAAGTATTTAAAAGATCAATTTCAGATTAAGTGGTATTAGAGCAGGTTGACAGTTGGTTGTTTGAGTTTGCATGATTACCAGAGAAAATATAAGTCATGGTGAAGGATATCTTGTAGAAGGGGATCCTGAGATTTGATTGAGAAAGAGGGCATCTCAAAGTGAGAAGATGGCATTTGAAGAAGGAATGTCTCATAATGAGATAGAGTTTCAAAAGACTTTCTTCGCTATGTCAGAGAGGGTAAAGGTATTATATGATGATTAGTTGGAAAAAAATAGGCCTTTTCAAGGGGAATATTCAAAACAAGAAAAAAATGAAGAAGGAGAGGACTCTCCTAAGCCTCCTCCTTCACCTCCTTCATCTCCATATTCTTCTTCTTCAAGTACAAGTTCAAATTCTATTACAAGAAAACATTCTCGTAAACATAAGAATGATATGCCATTACTTAAGCTTGATGTAAAATTCGAATTGCCCATGTATGATGGGGAAGTCAATGCTGATAGGCTTGATAACTGGGTTAGACAGATGGAAGTTTATTGCAGCGTGCAACAAATCAAAGATGAGGAAACCCAAATCAAATTGGCATTGCTTTGTCTTGCAGACACAACACTCATCTGGTGGCAGAATAAATTGAAACACGGTACTCAACAAGTTGGTAATGTATTTCCATCATGGAAAGATTTTGTTTTTGCACTTAGAAATAAGTTTTATCCTTTGGGTTATAAGGAAAATGATTTAATTGAATGGAAAAGTCTTAAACTAAGAAAAGGACAAATGGTGCAAGAATACACAGATGAATTTCATAAGATAGAATTAATGTTAAATTATCCATTAGATACACAAGAAACTCTTATGAAATATATAGGAGGTTTACCTGCACATATTCGTAACACTGTATTTATGTTTGGACCTACTAATCTTGATGAGGTTTATGTTCAAGCAACGTATATTGAAGAAAGGAAAACATGATTTGGTGTATCAGGGGAATCGTCTTGAAGGAAATAAGACAAATGAAAGGGGAATGGAAAGAAAGCAAGTTCAGTGTGTTGACGATAAAAATCGCAATGAGGATTTTGCCCACAAAGTATTGCTAAAGCCTATTATTTAAACTAAGCTAATGATATATAATACTAGTAGGTGGGACCCCCTTGTAGATTGGAGGATCAAATAAGGTTCTTATTTGATATTTATGATGATGTTCAACACTGCTTACAGGATTCTACATGATTGATGATGAAATATTGGTTTTATTTGCGACTTAATGACAGATGGATAATGTATTTTATGTGTTGGTTATGTTGCTCTAAACTCTAAATTCCATGTATGAATGGCTTATATTCACTGTTATTACATTTCTATTGGCACCATGAGTTATTACCTGTTACACCTACACAAGACACATGTTAGTTATAATAAGAGACAAGAGCAATATGGAAAAAAAAAATCCAAGAAGAAGGAACTAAACTATGCTATGTTATACTATATGAATTTGAAATTAAAGGAATTGATGTTAGTCCTAACTAGAAATGTTAGTGGCTATACAATTTTATTGAGTTATATGAGGCACATGTGATATATGTTATAGTATGGTTTTTGGCAATGGTTAATATGGATCAAGTAGCACAATTGGAAAGAAATGTATGCAAGTTTCAATGCATGGATTAATGGCATGGATTACTGGTTTGGATGGATGTCGTGTACTACGTAATTGAATGAGTGGAGGATGGAAGCGACATGAAATAAATGTACGCCACTCCATACTTCTCCCACTGGACGTGACCCTAGCTTGGTTATTGTTCATTTGATTTTTTTTTGTGTGGTTAAGCTTCAAGATTCAGGCATGGAAGGAACTGGTCGACCAAGCTCGCATTTTTAAGGCCATTTGGTTACATGTATGTTTTTTTTTTCGCCCATCCATGAATTCTCTCTATTTATGAAATGAACGTTGGCTCGATGATGTATTGGTTTGTGTTTTCTTGAGGCTGGAAACTCTGTAAACTTGTGGTGTTTTCTCTGGAATGGTTGTTTGTGTTATTCGTTGCAATGGAAAAATTGATGGTTGAAGTCGTGATTTCATTGGTTGTTCTGTGTGGTAGAAGCTGTGATGGATCTCTGTTGTCTTTATGGGTTTTTATTGGAGGGTTTCATTCTATTTTTCCTTGCTGGCCATCTCCTCACAGTCATGGTAACCACACCCGGTTGTGTTTGGTGTTATGGGGTTGCTGTGTATGATTTGAATCACCTTTTGGTCACTGCATATCATTTTTCCACCTGGTCGTCAACTCATTTTACGTTATTGATATCCACACAGTTGGTTATGGGTGGTTATTATGCCAAGAAAATTGCTTTAGAGTTGGTTGGTATTACTTGGGCTCTTCATTTCTATCATCATTATTCAACTTTTGGGGAAAACCATGAGGGTTATGCCTCTGCGTGTTCTTGATGTTGGTTACTGGCCAGTAAGAAACCTCTGCTCCTCGACCTCATGGTCTACTCTAGCTGGTGTCAAACTGTCACCATGTCTTGCAAACTAAGGGTTATAAGGCTTATGGTTTCACTGTGATTGTCTCGAAGGCTCCCACCTATTGTTGATATAGTTGATCTCCAGCCTCCCTGTGTTTGGTTCCACCGAGCGAACCCTTGGATATTTTGTCATTAGTTACAGAGCCCGATTTTGATAAACTAAACCAGTCACACCTTGTCGGTATCGTGTTTACTGTCATGATTTGGTTGAGTAGCGTTGACAATGGCTTTGATTATTGAATCGTCTCTATTTGATCGGGTGGATTAACCAGTTGTAATCATAAATGATAATGGGAATACAATCACTTCCTCCTTTTGTTGTAACAGTTGGATTGATAACTCAACGTTGTTATGAATGGTTTGATTGGGAGTAATTGGATATGTACAGTCACATGGATCCCTCTTTGCATTATGTGTGGTCTGTGTGTTCCTACAACGCGGTATAAATTGAAGTTGGGTTGCTGTGTGTTTAATTTGTCCTGATCGAGATTATTGCAAGTTGAAAAGTTTATAATTGTGGCTTGGTTGTCTGCTATGTATGATTTATGGACATCGTGCATCATTTTTTTTTATTGCACCATCAGAGCTAAGCACAGGGTTTTGGTAGTATTGTTTCATTGCAAATTTAATTGTTGAATTTGTCAAAGGAATGGGGCCGGGCATGTTTAAAAGGAGTCTGTTCGACTCAGGAAAGACCTGCGTCTATATTTGATATGAAAAATTAAATTTATGGGCAATGGTTGATATCTTTATTATGCTGAACATAGTTGAAATAATATGACTGTGTGTTCCTTGGATTTTGTTTAAATGTGAAAGGGAAGTAATTGAAAGGAAACAAAATTCTTTTAAATAATATGGGCAGAAGTCATGACGATTCTGAGTATGATTGAATTCTCTGTTAATTGAAAGTTTTAAGGAAATTGAATGTGGGATAATGAGCAATTTTTAACACACAATAATGGTTTAATTGACCACAATAATTGTTTAATTGATGCTGGAATAGTTGTATTGAATACAAAACTCTTTTTATGGATTACTTAATTGATTTTTTGAACAATATCCGTGTTTTTTACCCTACCATTATTTCACTTTTTTCTAATTACAATTCCCCTCACCTTCCCATATTCACTATCCACTCCCTTTTCCTAAAATTTAATTATAGTTAAGATAAGTTCTGTATTATGGTTGATAAGGGATCACAGGGATGAATTACAATGATATATTCTTTTGGTTTACGATACAATTGATTGTTTGTTGTATGTAAGCAGTAATCATGATCTTTCCCCCCTCATTTTAACATTTTTCGCTCAATACAACCCTTCACATATCCTAGAACCTTTGTTCACCCCCTTCTCATTGAAAACTATTAAACAATTTGTATGGATTGGATTGCATGAGTCTGATATGTTGTTGAACCAAATTTTATTCCATATTTAAAAGAGTTGTCATGTATGGTTGTTAAAGAAACTATTTTCTAATCAATTATGCATACATGAATGATCTTTTTCAACAAAGGTATCCATGGATGGGGTAACCAAGGAAGGGGAAATTGGAATAGGGGCCCTAGAAGGCCAATATTCTCTATACACTTTGATGCAGACTTGCAAGAGTTAGGCCAACTATTTCAAGTTAGATTTTTTAACTAGATTGGGAAAGGAGTGGTCCAACCTAGGACTGAAAGGTCTCCCTTCCAAGCCCCACGGGTCCCTGGTATCCCAGTGCCTCCTCATGTCTCACTGCAACTTGAAGTCCCCAAAAATAATGGATGGAAAGAGATTGTCCACCCGACAGTCTCCCAACATCATGGTTGGCCTAACTTGTCTTTACCTGCTCCCCCACCTATTAATAAAATTGTTCAAGCTGCCCTTGTCCACTCACCAATTCAATCTTCCCATGTAAGGAAAAGGTTGAAAAATGAGGCCCACCATGCTCCTAACAAAGGAAAAGCCACTGTTGTCCCTTCCTCACCCTCAAATGACTCTGATAAATCTGTGTCCTTCCGCATGCATTTGAGATATGATTGCTCTCATGTGATCAATGAGATTAGACCTAAAGGCTCCACACAACCTAAGGCAAATTCAGAGAGATAAAATGGTGACAGCAACAACAAGGGAAATATTTCCTCCCAAAATGGAAAATATGGATTTTAAGTTTTTATTTATTAATTGTTGAGGACAATTGACTTCTGATTTTTTTTGACAACACATTATTTTTTTGATATATGAGAAATATATTTTTGGAAACAATTTCAATTATCATTGATATAAATTGTCAAAGTATGAATGTGATGATGGGAGTCACAAGGAGGGATGTTTTGTTTGATTAACTAGTTGTGTTATGATTGTTAAAGAACTAAAGGGAGTCATAAGGGGCCTCACCTACTAGTTATTATTTATTTAAAATCCTTATTATGATTTTATTACTTTTCCCCCTTAACTAAAAAGTTGATTGAATTTTAGTTAACTTAACTAAAGAAGTAGTTCAACTACTTCAACCAATTCTAATTTGCTTAAAGGAAAAAGGAAAGGGAGGAACAAGAGAAGAACAAAAGGAGAAGCATACTAAGGTTTTGCCTTTGAGTTCTGTTGAGATAATTCAGTTTTCATTCATTCCTTAATTCATTAGAGCCTAATTATTTTTAATGATAGCAAGGTCCTATTGTAGACAACAAGATTCAGGGATGAATTACATCATTCAGACACTTGTTTTTCAAAGGTGTTGATCTATCTTTGATAATCTGTGTAGACTTGTCTGTTTGTGAATTAGATTTCATGACTGACAAAGGCTATTGTGCAGAGTCGAGTGGGCAACAATCTGTGGCAAGATGATCCATCTTTTAAAGTTCATTTTTTTTACTTTCTGTCAGAAGTCCTTTTGTATGTTTCATCGGGGATGTCTAAGTTTGACTTTGGTCCAAAACTTCCTTAGGAAATTTTGTAAAGAGGACAATTCTTTGATGAATTGGAATGAAATAAAGGATTTCTTTATGTCTCATCCATTTTTATTGTTGACTTGGTGTCTTTACTTCCGTCTCTATATTTATTTTAACATCTATTATGTTAAGAAAATTACATAAATAATGAATTTTTCAGCAAGCTTTTATTTATAAAAAAAACTAGCCTAAGCACTTGTAATCAATACTTTAGAATTAGGATACCAATTTTGATGGCTATAAACAATAGGGTGATATTCCTGTCTATTTTTATTTAGCCAAGTAGGATCTGGAAATGCTTGAGTAAGATCATTTCATATCTTTTCCTCAACATTTATTTGGCAACCATACTGGGGAGATCTTCAATATCTCTCTGGTTAATTTTTATGCTTGATTAGCATCGAATACATCTATTTTTTCTGATATTGATTCTTTGACTATTTTATTTCTTAATGACTGTACTTGTTGCAAGGCAACCCAATATTGAGCCCGATCTTCAAGATCGGACTAGCATTGCTTTGAATCTGTTTAACACCATTTTAGACACTTCTAATACTCAGGATGAGCTTAATCATTCATGGGAAACAATTGAATGAGACATTAATGCCCAAGAACGTTGGGAAGCTAGATGTAGACAACCTAGAAATCAACAATAACCTTCTTGTTCCTTTAGCTTTGGCCTTCCTTTCATGTCCTTAGACTCTTGTGTTTCTAGGAGAAGAAGAGGATTGCCACCCTAAATTAATCCTATTGTTGAAATAGGAAGAAGGAATGTTGTTTTATCAACCCAACAAAGTGATCTCAGGAAAACTTTATTTGATTCATCCAGTTCGTCTTTCTGTCCCTTACCTATCATCCACAAGATGACATCTAGTGGTGGACTCCGGTGGCACTGGAAGTGCTTCCTCCTCTCAGTCTTCAACTTCGTCAGTGATTGGTAGTTTATATAACCACCATATCCCTATCCCATCTACCACTAATCCCACCAAAGTCATAAAAATTATGGGCTTTTTCAATTTGAAGAAGACGCCACAACCACACCATGACATGTTTCCTGTCCTCTTAACCTAACACCTGCTACTCATCCACTTCCTAAATTCAAAGAGCATCTTCCTAGGTTTTCGGAAAATAACACTATCACTACAAATGAACACCTGGTGGCATTTTCTAATGCTTGTCACAACATAGGAGCCAATGACAATGATACTTGCATGCACTTATTTATCAATTCCTTGGAAGGAAAGGTTGCTTCCAATTTCTTTGACCTTCCTCCTAAGATTCTATCTACTTGGGAGGAGTTAGTTTAATGGTTCAAATAAACTTATGGGCAACCTAAAATACCAACTAAGAAGTTACGAGAGTACAATAACATATCCTATAAGGATGGTGATACCATCAAGTCCTTTAACTTGCGTTTTACTAAGTTATACAATAAGATCCTTGAAGTCATTCGACCTCAGAACCAAGCCTCTTTCATGCATTACTATAATGCATTACCTTCCCCATATCATTATAGGCTTCATGAAAAATCCATTGATAACCTCGGTTCCGCTCTACATACTTGTTTAGAGTATAAAGAACAACTTGAAAGAACAATTCTTCCTCAGGGAGAATCAATTAAATAGACATACATGTCCTCCCTCTTACAACTAGTCCAGTACATGAATAATCATATGATAGAGTATGAGCGAAAAGGAAATTCCTCCCCTCTCACCCCTGGAGCTTCATCCTCTTCTGCACCCCCCTTTAGAAATCCAATTGAAAATAATTTTCAGCCTAAATCTATCATGCCTCGAAGTTGGTGTAACTTTTGTGAGGAACACCACGAGGAAACCACATGTGAGGTAAGGAAGAGCGCCAGAGATAATATCTTTGGTAAAAGACCAGAAACTACCATTGTTGTCCTAGATTTTGAAGAGCCAAACGATGACATGATCATCAATACTAGGAACAAATCCTATGCTCCCAAAGTAAAATACGATCCTCCCTGCAACTCTTCTATCCCAAGCTCATCCTCAATAGCTATTAATGTTCAGGTTCCTAAAGTTCCTACACTCAAGGAATTACCTCCCCTCTCCCCTCTTCCAAATACAATGTTCTGAATCTGTTGGCCAACATCAAAGCAGATGCCACCCTTCTGGACATGGTTGTCATCCTTGAACAACAGAGGCATCTAAAACAATTCATGGAAGGAAAATATTTTGTTGTATCCAAACTCTCTGAAGAGGTAAATGAAGAGGATTCTTCTGTAAATAAAGTAGGTGTACATAACTTTAGATACCCTGTAGAAAATCCCCCTTTTTTATATTTTTGTAAATATTATGGCTAAGATCGCCCATTGTTGCCTCATTGATGGCGGTTTGGGCCCAAGTGTGATGTCGAAGATTATTATGGAAGAGCTAGGCTTGTCTTGTACAAATGAAAACACCAGGAGCATGCTATCTTATAATAGTAAACAACAAACGACCATAGGCGAGATTAAAGATGTGACCTTAGTTTTGTGCGCACACCCTGAAATAAGGACAACCCTCAGTATTCAGGTAATTGATGTGCCGATAAGCAATTACTCAATCATCTTGGGAAGGGATTGGCAAGCCTTGACGAGTGGATACCTCTCACTCGACAGGACACAATTATCTGTTCCTCAGAATGGTAAAAATATTATAGTCCTTAGAGAGGGAAGGATTTCACCTTACATAGAGAGTGTTCCAAAACCAAATGTGAACTATATCGAAGAGGACCTAGGGGTGTATTCCATCTTTTTTGAGGAGGATAACATTCCCTTGGAACAAATTGATCTGGATGATGGTATGTGGCACATGCACTTCGATGGTTCATGCTCTAGTGAAGGTAATGGAGCTGGCATAATATTGTACTCTCCTGTGGGGAAAATTCATAACTTTTCTTACAGGTTGGAGTTTGCTTGCAAAAACAATGTCACTGAATTTGAAGCTTTATTATTAGTCATTGAAAATGCCTATAATCTTGGTTGTGGTCACCTTTGTCGAGCTGCAGATATACCATGTAAATCAACATTTAATTGTCAACCCGGGAAGGTAGACTTAGAGGAACCAGCACAGGAAATGCAGGGCTAAAGAGGGGGTTTAAAGGATGCCAAACTAATCTCTGAACTGCTAAAAGAAACTCACTGGAAAGAGCTACTGTACCCTACTTTGCTCTGTACTACTCGGTACTACTTGGTACTAACCGGTACTGTTCTGTATATGCATGTAAAAGATAAACCCTCTACTGTAATCAAAACCCTCTACTGTAATCAAGGGAAACTTCTCTATCTCATGAGATATCCAGGCTAGTTCCTGAATGTTAAGCAATCTGAACTAACAATGAAATCAATGGCTGAAAAAGGTAATGTCTAAACTGGAATCTTGAAATGCTAAACCTCTGTGCAATCAAATGGAATGCTACTTCTATTCTATGAAATCAATGAGAAAATGACTGAAAGATAATGTCTATTGTAAATGCAATCTACACAGCTCTGTTTCCATCGAAGGGGGCCCTGCCTTCTCTGTCAACAGGCCGTCTCACTCAATGCATATTGGATATAACTA
>SNQJ01S0001148.1:218129-228491 GCA_010110895.2 Picea sitchensis | reverse complement strand
TCTGTATATAATGGAACATATAGGTGTAACAGAGTATGAATAGCACAGAAAGAATGCCATTTGCTTAACAAAAGTCTTCAGGAGAGTAGACAATGTCTTCAAGAACCAGCAAGAAAATGTTATAAATCCGGAGCCCAACAACCATTCGATTTTTGGAGATTCCGAGATTGTTGTGAACCTTGTACGTAATATTTACTCTCATAGTAGCAAGTTGATGAAATGTTACACCCAAACAATTTTGGCACTTATCTCGAACCTATTATCTTTCAACATCACTCATGTTAAGAGGGAATTGAACTCAATGGCTGATTGGTTAGCTGTTTTTGCAGCCTCTCCTAATCGAAAACTTTTTCCACACAGACCTGATTGTACTTTTCAATCTCTATATCATCCAAATATCCCTGACAATATAGAATCTTGGCAGGTCTTCCCTAGCGATGAGAGCATCTGTGCTTTCATTCAAAATGAACCTTATAAGCCAAAGGAAATTATATCCATAGAAGATAACAAGATTCCTAACGGTTTGATTCCTCTATAGAGTTCATTTTCATCGAGGGTTTGAAACCAATTAGGAAAAAACAAAGACCTATCAACCCTTCACTGGAAGCAACTATTCGAAAAGAATTGGAAAAAATCTTGAAGGCTGGTATCATCTTTCCAGTCAAGTATTCTAAATGGGTTTCAAATTTGGTTCATGTCTGGAAAGCCACTGAGCATATCATATTTTGCGTTGATTTTCGCATAGTTAAGTGGGCTATTATGAAAGGTTATTTTCCTCTCCCTAACATAGAAATGATTTTGCAGCAAGTCGTAGGGTCATAGATGATGCCCTTCCTTGATGTTTTTTTCGGTTACAATCAAATCAAGGTAAAAGGGGAAGATAGATTCAAAACCACCTTTTTTGGGTACCTTGACTTATGAACGTATGCCTTCTGGCTTATCTGATGCAAGTACCACTTTTAAAATACCTATGCAAATAACTCTTGACGATTTTATCGGTGAAGTTATTCATATCTATCTTGATGATCTAATTGTGTACATTAAAGGGCTGTCAATTGTCTCGAAGTTTCAAGATTTATGGCTGGTTCCTTTCAAGATCGCTTTTTTCCTGGGTACTAATTCTTACATTCTAAAGGATTTATAGGAGCGATTGTTTTCCTACAACACTAACGATTCTCACTTAAAACACTATGTGGAACCAACTTAAAAAGTTTTAACGCTGTTTGGATTTTCTATATATTAGTAGTCTAGTTCTGCTTTCATTTTCCCACTGTTTTCATTTCTTCTTTTACAATATTTTGATTTCTACTTTCCTTTTAATAGCTTTCATGCTGCTTTTGCATATTCTGTTATTTGATTTCTGCTGTTTTAAATTTTGTAGTCCTATTTCTGTCATGATTTTTATTTCTTTTCATCTTTTAGTAGATTTTTGGTCAAGAATAAGATGTTGGATTAGTTATTCCACAGTGACACTCCTACAAGGTATTATTAATCAATAACAATCAACCTTACACAATTTTTACGATGTTCCCCTTGAAATCATAATTGAATTTTTTATCTACTTTCACTGGTGTCTTCTAAAGAAATTGGTTATCATCCGCTTCTGCTTTCCATTTCTTCATCCATTTGAGAATTTAAAAGAGCAAGTCCATAAATTTTTCTCCTTGAAGTAAAGAGCAAGTTTTGGTTGAATGATTATGTGTACAGGGAAAAACCCCCTCATACTTAACATTTTTCATGAGTTATTCCCGAATTCCCAGTCATTTTTCCATTAAATACACTCACTTCCCCCTATTGAATACTCATTATGGTTATATATTCTTGATATGTTGTTCTTGGTCTGCGAAACCATGTGTTCTGAGTTCTTAATCTCTTGGAAACAAATTTCCCTATGGAGTCTCCAGTTTGTTGACGATAAAAATCGCAACGAGGATTTCTCCTGCAAAGTATTACTAAAGATATTATTTAAACTAAGCTAATGATATATAATACTAGTAGGTGGGACCCCCTTGTAGATTGGAGGATCATATAAGGTTCTTATTTTATATTTATACTGTTTTTCGACACTTCTTATAGGGTTCTACATGATTGATGATGAAATATTGGTTTTATTTGCGACTTAATGGCAGATGGATAATGGATTTTATGTGTTGGTTTTGTTGCTCTAAACTATAAATTCCATGTATGAATGGCTTATATTCACTATTATTACATTTCTATTGGTGCCATGAGTTATTACCTGTTACACCTGCAAAAGACACATGTTGGTTATAATAAGAGACAAGAGAAATATGGAAAACAAATCCAAGAAGAAGGAACTAAACTATGCTATGCTATACTATATGCATTTGAAATTAAAGGAATTGATGTTAGTCCTAACTAGCAATGTTAGTGGCTATACGATTTTATTGAGTTATATGAGGCACATGTGATATATGTTATAGTATGGTTTTTGGCAATGGTTAATATGGATCGGGTGGTTCAATTGGAAAGCAATGTATGCAAGTTTCGATGCATGGATTAATGGCATGGATTAATGGTTTGGATGGTTATTATGTACTATGTAATTGAATGAGTGGAGGATGGAAGCGACGTGCAGTAAATGCACGTCACTCCATACTTCTCCCACTGGCCATCAACCTAGCTTGGTTATTGTTCATTTGATTTTTGCTGTGGTTAATCTCCAGGATTCAGGCGTGGAAGGAACTGCTCTACCAAGCTCACATTTTTAAGGCCATTTGGTTACAAGTATGTTTTTTTTTTTCGCCCATCCATGAACTTGCTCTGTTTATGAAATGAATGTTGGATCGGTGATATATTGGTATGTGTTTTCTTGAGGATGACAACGGTGTAAACTCATGGTGTTTTCTCTGGAATGGTTGTTTGTGTTATTCGTTGCAATGGAAAAATTGATGGTTGAAGTTGCGATATCATTGGTTGTTCTGTGTGGTGGAAGACATGATGTCTCTTTGTTGTCTTTATGGGTTTTTATTGGAGGGTTTCATTTTGTTTGGCCTTACTAGATGTCTCGTCACATTCATGGTAACCACACCTGGTTGTATTTGGTGTTATGGGGTTGCTGTGTATGATTTGAACCACCTTTTCGTCACTGCATATTGTTTTTCCACCTAGTCGTGAGCTCATTTTACGTTATTGATACCCACACAATTGGTTATGGGTGGCTATTATGCCAAGAATCTTGCTTTAGGGTTGGTTGGTATTACCTGGGCTCTTCATTTCTATCAACATTATTCATATTTTGGGGAAAACCACGAGGGTTATGCCTCTGCATGTTCTTGATGTTGGTTACTGGCCAGTAAGAAACCTCTGCTCCTCGGCCTCATGGTCTACTCTACCTGGTGTCAAATTTTCACCATGTCTTGCAAACTAAGGGTTATAAGGCTTATGGTTCCACCGTTCTTGTCTCAAAGGCTCCCACCTACTATTGATATAGTTGACCTCTGGCCTCCCTATGTTTGGTTCCACCGAGCGAACCCTTGGATATTTTGTTATTAGTTACAGAGCTCGATTTTGATAAACTAAACCAGTCACACCCTGTCGGTATCATGTTGAATGTCATGAGTTGGTTGAGTAGCATTGACAGTGGCTTTGATTATTGACTCGTCTCTGTTTGATCGGGTGGATTACCCACTTGTAATCGGAAATGATAATGGGCATACAGTCGTTGCCTCCTTTTGTTGTAACAGTTGGATTGATAACTCAACATTGTTATGAATGGTTTGATTGGGAGTAATTGGATATGTACAATCACAAATATCCCTCTTTGCGTTATGTGTGGTCTATGTGTTCCTACAACGTGGTATAAATTGAAGTGGGGTTGTTGTGTGTTTAATTTGTCCCGATCAAGATTATTGCAAGTTGGAAAGTTGATAATTGTGGCTTGGTTGTCTACCATGTATGATTTATGGACATCGTGCATCGTTTTGTTTTATTGCACCATCAAAGATAAGCACCGAGTTTTGGTAGTATGGTTTCATTGAAAATTTATTTGTTCAATTTGTCAAAGGAATGGGATCGAGCATGTTTAAAAGGAGTCTGTTCGACTCAGGAAAGACTTGTGTCTATATTTGATTTGAAAAATTAAATTTATGGGAAGTGGTTGATATATTTATTATGCTGAATAGAGTTGAAATAATATGAATGTGTGTTCCTTGGATTTTGTTTAAATGTGAAAGGGAAGTAATTGAAAGGAAACAAAATTATTTTAAATAATATGGGCGGAAGTCATGACGATTCTGAGTATGATTAAATTCTATGTTAATTGAAATTTTTAAGGAAATTGAATGTGGGGCAGTGAGCAAGTTTTAACACACAGTAATGGTTTAAATGACCACAATAATTATTTAATTGATATTGGAATAGTTGTATTGAATACAAAACTATTTTTATGGATTACTTAATTGATTTTTCTAACAATATCCATTTTTTCCCCCCTACCATTATTTCACTTTTTGCTAATTACAATTCCCCTCGCCTTCCCATATTCACTATTCACTCCCTGTTCCTAAAATTTAATTATAGTTAAGATAAGTTCTATATTATGACAATTAAGGGATCACAAGAATGAATTAAAGTGATATATTCTTTTGGTTTACGATACATTTGATTGTTTGTTGTTTGTGAGTAGTAATAATGATCTTTTCCCCCTCATTTTAACATTTTTCGCTCAATACAACCCCTCGCATATCCCAGAACCTTTGTTCACCCCCTGCTCATTGACAACTATTAAACAATTTGTATGGATTGGATTGCATGAGTCTGATTTGTTGCTGAGCCAAATTTTATTTCATATTTAAAAGAGTTGTCATGTATGGTTGTTAAAGAAACTATTTGCTAATCAATTATACATACAGGAATCAGCTTTTTCAGTAGAGGTAGCCATGGTCGGGGTAACCGAGGAAGGGGAAATTGGAACAAGGGCCCTAGAAGGCAAATATTCTCTATACACTTTGATGCTGACTTGCAAGAGTTAGGCCAACTATTTCAAGCTAGATTTTTTAACTGGATTGGGCAAGGAGTGGTCCAACCTAGGCCTGAAAGGCCTCCCTTCCAAGCCCCATAGATCCCTGGTATCCCAGTGCCTACTCATGTCTCACTACAACCTGAAGTCCCCGAAAACGACGGATGGAAAGAGATTGTCCACCCGACAGTCTCCCAACATCGTGGTTGGCCTAACTTGTCTTTACATGCTCCCCCACCTATTAATCAAATTGTCCAAGTTTCCCCTCAAATGACTCTGATAAATCTGTGTCTTCTCACATGCATTTGAGAGATAGTTTCTCTCATGTGATCAGTGAGATTAGGCCTAAAGGCTCCACACAACCTAAGTCAAATTTAGAGAGATCAAAATGTGACATCAACAATAAGGGAAAGATTGCCTCCCATAGTGGAAAATATGGATTTTAAGTTTTTATTTATTAATTGTCGAGGACAATTGACTTCTGATTTTTTTTGGACATCACACTATTTTTTGGATATATGGGAAATATATTTTTGGAAGTAATTTCAATTATCATTGATATAGATTGTCAAAGTATGAATGTGATGATGGGAGTCACAAGGAGGGATGTTTTGTTTGATTAACTAGTTGTGTTATGATTTTTAAAGAACTAAAGGGAGTCACAAGCGGTCCCACCTACTAGTTATTATTTATTTAAAACCCTTATTATGATTTTATTACTTTTCCCCCTTAACTAAAAAGTTGTTTGAGTTTTAGTTAAATTAACTAAAGAAGTAGTTCAACTACTTCAACCAATTCTAATTTGCTTAAATTCAAAAGGAAAGGGAGGAACACGAGAAGAACATAAGGAGAAGCATAATAAGGCTTTCTCTTTGAGATCTGTTGAGATAATTCAGTTTTCATTCATTCCTTAATTCATTAGAGCCTAATTCTTTTTTATGATATAAGGGTCCTATTGTAGACAACAAGATTCAGGGCTGAATTACATCATTTATACATTTGTTTTTCAGAGGTGTTGATCTATCTTTGATAGTTTGTATAGATTTGTCTAGTTGTGAATTAGATTTCATGACTGACAAAGGCTATCGTGCATAGTCGAGTGGGAAGCAATCTGTGGCAAGATGATCCAACTTTTAAAGTTCAGTTTTTTTACTTTATGTCAGAAGTCCTTTTGTATGTTTCATTGGGGACGTCTAAGTTTGACTTTGGTCCAAAACTTCCTCAGGAAATTTTGTAAAGAGAACGATTCTTTGATGAATTGGAATGAAATAAAGGATTGCTTTATGTCTCATCCATTTTGATTGTTGACTTGGTGTCTTTAATTCTATCTCTATATTTATTTCAGCATCTGTTATGTTTAGAAAATTACATAAATAATGAATTTTTCAACAAGGTTTTATTTATAAAAAAATCAGCCTAAGCACTTGTAATCAATACTTGTGAATTGGGATACCAATTTTGATGGTTATAAACAATAGGGTGATATTCCCGTGTATTTTTCTTTAGCCAAGCAGGATCTGAAAATGCTTGAGTAAGATCATTTCATATATTTTCCTCAACACAACGACTGTGAAGGAAGAGAAGCCCTCTTGCAAGCATTGCAAGAAAGAAGGGCATGATGATGGCCATTTATGGAAATTGCACCCAAAGAAGAGACCAAAGTGGTTCAAAGAAAAGAAAGGGAGAAAAACAGTTGCAACAACAACATGACCAACAAACTTGGGGTATGATTCAGGTGATGAGACTAAGATCATAACAATAGGTTTGTCATGTAAAATTGGTGATGGATATGATTCTAGAAGTAAATTGTTTCATATAAGGGTCATAATGAAACATACTAAGATCAATACATTGATAGATAATGGATCTCAATCTTACTTAATTTCAGAGGAAGTGGTTAAGAAATTGGGATTAAACACTAAGATGCATCACAAACCCTATTCACTTAATTGGATAAGCAAAGATCACACATTTCCCATAACAAATCAATGTACCATAACATTTGCAATTACATCTAATTATGTGGATGAAGTAACATGTGATGTGGTGCCACTAGAAACATGTGGAATCGTCTTAGGAATCCCTTATTTATATGATCGCAAAACAATCTTCTACAATGAACATAATCAATATCACTTAACTAAAGAAGGCAATGAATATGTTGTCCATGCTCATCACATAAAAGAAATCAATCTCTTCAAACAATGGAACACACCTATAATTGTGCCAATTAAAGCAGTTGATCTTAAGCATGAACATGAGATGGTTGTAGGATGGGAATTCAATCATACTTTTCTTCAAGATAAGTTAATGTTGTGCAAGACAGTCAAACATATTGGTTCATTTACAGTCATATTTTTTATGTTATCCCTGCTAATGTTGTCTACATTGATGGTAGTGGATTCAGGAAGATGTGAATGAGTTCAAATGGCTGATAATACGCTTTCAGTTGTCATGGTTATTATGCAATTTATTATGATGCGACAGGTGCACATGACATAGTTTAAAGACAAAGGACAAGTGGGGAGGCCTATCCCGCATTTGATGACTGGTTAATATCCTTTTGGTGGAGCCACAAGTATTAGTGGGGAGGCATGATCCAAATGGATCCAGGAAGGCCTAAAAATAAAAGTTCTTGTAATCAGATGAAACCAGTGCCATTGTGTTGGGCTCTTCACGCCAATTCCGTCCATTTTTTTTTTTTCTGAAAATGGACACAGTATGCGAAAGTTATCGCATTCTGATCGATTTCCCAAACAAGAAAAAAGTCAAAGTCAAAGTAAACAACCCATACTTCTAACGTCAACATTACATGGCAGCACCAATAGGTGACATGTGTCACTCATTTTTGACATTTTCAGGCTGAGTTGGCATAGTATGGATTTGACATTTGGACTGTACGAATGTTGATGTAGAAGTTCGTACGCTGACGTGGCCCAATGAAAATATGACACATGGAAGTACAGATGAAAGGTGGTAGTGACATGGTACTGACCAAGCGACTGACTTTGAAGTACGACATAGTGATGTGGCACCAGGTGGAAGGCTCTGGGCTTGACACGTGTTGTACGATGCTGATTGGGCAGATGCGTTGGTAGGTTGATGTGGCGATCCACTGGGAAATGGACTATGTGTATGGTGGCCAATACAAAGGTGACACGTGGCCCAATCATAAGGTGCCATGTGGAACCCCGAATATGGCCAATGTGGGCTAGTTCAAAAATTTGTTTTTCCCTCCGCAAGATTCAACCACCTGACCTCTCGAGCGACCAACGACTTCACCAAATCACACATCGTCCGAGCTACAATTGTTCCTTGTTATACATGTGGAGAAAATTGTATTTAAGTTCATATACGTCGAAGGTTTGGGGACAAGCCCTGGTCGACGAGGCCAACCCACTGACCAAGGGTGCCTTCCACGTGGACCAGGGCTAGACCGAAGGTTTAGGGCGCGGGGGGCCTAACTCGTGGCCACATGATATCCCATGCGACCCGAAGCCAGGGGCCAAGGCGGATGAATAAGGGCAGTCTAACTGTTTAATGCCTAGCGCATGGCCACATGGGCCATCCCATATGACCAGGAGCCCAAACAAAGGGGGTTGGCGTGCCAAAATTTTGCAGAAGTGGGTTTTTAATCCATAGTTTTGGATTTTTATTTGATTTTGGCTTAATTTTTGGAGGATTTTGCCCAAAAATGAGGATCTAGAGCCCTTTCTGAGGCCAGATATTGGGGGGAAGTTGGGAGGAGAACCCCAACTCAGATATTATATAAAACAAACATTTTTTATAGTCCAGAAGCAACAAAATGCTGAAGAATTTGAAATCCTAAGCCATTTTTATGCAAGGAAGCCATTGAGGAAGCAAACTTTGGAGGCCATTTCCGGGAGCTACGCTCAACCTTTTTCACCGTCGTTAGTTGTGTTGGATTCTTGAGGTTGATAAAAACACATACATACCAGTTTGTAATCTGTTTGAGATACTTCTGATTTTATTTTGCAACATTGAAGATTAATAAGAAAGCCTTCCCCACCGAGACAAAGGCCCAGAGATGTAGGAAAAATCCTGCCGAACTCCTTTATCAAGATTGATGTTATGTTTTTTTGTTTCTTATGTTTAATTTCTTATCTGCATTCCTATGATGGAAGCAATATTCTTTCATTAAAATCTTATTCTTCTCTTAATTCCTAAATGGTAAAATTTTCATGCAACATACTTAACCAAGTCTTTAAAAGATCATTTTTGGATCATATCATCTACAAAAAAATGGTCAAACATAAACATTTGACAAATATTTATAGGGTTATCTACATTGTTATTCTTTAGAAAATAAATCTTAATGGGTGAAGTGGCTTCCTCTAACATAATAATAGCATAATACCACATATCACACATCTACTAAGATGTCTCCATTTGAATCCCTTTATGGATATCCAACTCATAGTATCTCATAATTTTTGCAGGACTAGTTCAAAGTACATTCAATAGAGTCACATATGGAGAAGACTAAAGAATATTCGACAATTCTTAAGGAAACCCTTCAAATAGTACAAAATAGGATGAAGCAACAATCTGATCAACATCAAAGTGAAAGATAGTTTGAGGAGGGTGATTGGGTATTTTGAGACTACAACCTTATAAACAAACTACTCTAAAACAAAAGAAGAATAAGAAATCAGCCTCAAAATTTTATGGACCCTACAACATTATTCTCAATATTTAACATGTGGCATATGAGTTATATTTTCCTTCTCACACTCATAAGGTTTTTCATGTATCTTGCCTAAAAAAGGTTTTGGGAAAAACTTTGTCAGTGTAGACAAAACTTCCATAATTAGACGAAGAAGGGAATTTGATTCTTCAACTAGAAAAAGTTATAGATTGATGTTCTATATCTATTCGATATAAAACCATTATGGAGTACCTAATCAAGTGGAAGAATATGCTTCCATAAGAAGCTACCTGGGAAAATGAATAGTTCATGAAGAAACACCCTCAATTACAAGTTTTGAGGGAAAATGTTTTTCAAAGAGAGAGGCTATGTTAAGGCCCTTAAGGACCTAATACTCATTTATTTTTGTGTATATATTGTTGTAACATATATGTTTCTATGTGTAAATAAATACCGGTAACACTCTCATATTCTCTCTTAGACTACAATAAATACCGTTTTTGGATTTGTATAAAGTGGTTTTCTTGAAAAGTGAGTCTTAGTTGTGTTTTCATATTGTAAAAGAAAAGGCCCCCGGGGGCAGCTCAATTGGCAAGTGCCGTGAAAATGAAGTTCCATGAGGTTTCGAGTTCAATTCCCCCCGACTTACCTTGTGTGCCGCGTAAGGGGCATCGTGGGCACACCTGGAGGTTATAGGGGTAGCGGTTGGATA
>SNQJ01S0001148.1:149511-218079 GCA_010110895.2 Picea sitchensis | reverse complement strand
GTTATAGGGGTAGCGGTTGGATAACACGGCCACGTGTAACGCGAGCACGTGCCCAACTAGTTGTTGATTCCTCCAGAGACCAAAAAAAAAAAAAAAAAAATATTGTAAAAGAAAATAAAATTTGCATTTCAAGGTTTGTAGTTTGCATTGGAAGTTGTTCATGATTATACTTTCACATTGAAGAATAAGTTATTTTAATAAAATGGCAATGTTCTTATCAGTTAATTTCCGTAAGAGTCTTTGAAAACACCACCAATTTCATTTTTGTTCCCTAAGTAACCAACAAAGACTAAAATGAATGTCAATTTAAAATATACTATACTTTTTTTGTTTCAAACCCCAACAAGTCTAGGTGTAGAGACTTGGGATAGGATAGGTTGGAGAGTAAACTCTCTAAGGAAAATCAACTCAACATAGAAATTGAATAGTGAGTGCTAAAATCCAATAGTCACATAATTGCTTTCCGGGAAAGCTCCTATAACACAATAATCAAGCACGGGGTTGCATGAGGGTAAGTGAATGAGATATCCCCTCTCTCACTTTTCTTAGCATATATGGATTATTTCATGTAAAGGGACTTATGAAGTGAAAGGTCCTTTTTTATTGCTACTTTTGAATTGTTGATTCAAAGTGGCTGACCAACTGCTCTGCTGGTTAAGAAGGACCCATGGTTTTTTTCTAGAAATGGTGGAGCCTCCTCCTCAAAGGTGTTGACTAGATGAGTTGAAAAAGGAAATAAAAAAAAAACTTAAAAGTATAATAATTAAATAATAAAGACAAAAATAAGAGGAGTTTCCTCTACCAATGTATAGTCCAAAATAAGATTTGTTCTCTACATTTATTTATTAGGTTGCATGATACTATGTTAATGAAAAATCCCTATAATATATTAATAGTTTAATATATAATTAAGATACTATATAAAAATCAAATACATAATATATTGTATAAAATGGTAAATATAATATATTATATTATGTATTAGTTTTGTATTACACGTGGAGTTGATAAGGTTTATAATATAAGAAGGAAGTGAAATAATATAACCTAACAATTATATAATAATGAGATGATATAATATATATTGCATAGAATTTATTAGCCTACATGATATTGTTAAACCCCAGTCGCGATAATTAATTCCAAGTAAATCTTTGCTGAAATAAAATACAGATCCACTGAATAAAATCACATTGCAATACTACATATTGAAAAATTTGCGACGAAAGTACCCTTTCGTCGCAAAATTGAAGAGAAAGAGTTGAATTTTTCAATTGTTTTATAAATCCAGCCCACGTTCGTCACTCTTGCAATGAAACCAGATGTACGCCTCAAGAGCGACGAACGTGAAGATAATGGACTCCCGTCGCTCTTGCGATGACCTTTGGTTATCGTCGCAAGAGAGACGATAACCATTGACCATTACACTATTTGAAAAAGTCAACATTGACTTGGTCAACATTCTTTGCTCTTGTGACGAAATATATATATATATATTTCAAATTAGAGATGTTTTGACAATATTGCTATAACAATGACGGTTCAGAAAGGGCATTTTTTTGCGGTCACAAAATATTAGAGGTGGGAAAAAAGTAAAGAGGGTGAAAAGGGTGATGGTAGATGTTATTTCCCTTGCAAAATATGTTTCACTACATGTCCCGTAATAATTTTAATAGTAACAACTAAAAAACATTGTAGGAAGTATGGGCACATTGATGGGAGATTGAATGAATATTGTCCCGTGGTAATTAGCTATATATTAATTACATGTTTTTATATTGTTGATTTTATATAAAATTATATATGTGTATATATATTGTTTGAATATTTGTTATACACACTAATTTTTCATGATTGTTTGTAATTATAAAGTTAGAGTTTCCCTCTAACGTTCTGTATAATATTGCACCAAGTAGTACTAGTAGAAATGATGTTATACAAGATGAGGAACATGATCAAGCACATGACGATCTCATGGAAGAAGATGATGGGACACATCAAGTTAATGATCCCATGGAAGAAGATGATGGGACAAATCAAATGATCCAAGATTTGTTTGCTCAGCCGGATGAGGATGGGGACAGTGATGGTATTTATGATGAACCTCTATTAGAAAAGGCAAATAAACGACTTTACGAAGGCTCAAGAGAAAATATTATCTCTGCTACATTGCTGCTAGTGAACTTAAAGGTTATGAATAATTTGTTGAACACTTGTATGACACAGATCATAAGGTATGTAATATGTTTCATCTCATATACATAAATGTTGGGTTTTTTCTATTTATTTTTAGTGTTAATTAATGTGTAAAATAATAATTCAATTTTTACGATTAATATTCTTTACATTAACTAGTTATTTGTTTTGTTGTAGATTGTTAGGTGAACTTTTGTTACCATTGTCAAATATTTTACCTCGCACATATCGAGATTTGCATGCCATTATGAAATACATTGGAATGGATTATCAAACTATAGATGCATGTCCTAATGATCATATTATATATTATGGAAAACATGCTTAGAAAACATAATGCCCGCAATGTCTTATCAATAGATATCGAACCGATCAAGTAACAAAAAGGGTGCCTCGAAAGGTTCTTCGTCATATTCCCATAATTACACATTTGCAACGATTGTTCAGGTGTGAAAGCATAACACAATTTATGGATTACCATGCATGTAACAAAAGTGGAGATGGTGTTCTTCGAATGCCTCTTGATGGTTATGACCAACCTCATAATTTTAGGCTTTCATTGGCAGCTGACGGTGTTAATCCATTCAAAAATATTAGGTCTATTTACTCAGTGTGGCCTATTTTTGTTATCAAAAATAACATTCCTCCTTGTATGTCAATAAAGAGGGAGCACATAATGTTGACAATGATTTTTCCAAGCATTTGTTTACATTAATTTTTTGAATGTAACATTTTCATTTGTTTTGGTTTTTGCATAATATCTTTTGTTTATTTATTTACTTATATATACATATCATGGTTATAGTAATTATGTGTAATTTCAAACAATTAGGTAAGTACCAAGTTAAAGATATGAATATATATATCAAGCCTCTTATCAACGAACTACTACAGTTATGGGTTGGCATCACTATGTATGACATATGTAAACCAACCGGGGAGAATAAATTCAAATTCCATGGAATAATTTTATGGGCAATTCATGATGCCCCATGAATAACACATTTTTGTGGTATGTAGCATTCTATTTCTCTTTAATACTATATATATATTTTAAAGATATCATGTTGCATGTTTAATTTTTAAATAATATCATCATATAATTGACATTAATCCATCTGTTGCAGGTCTTCAAACAAAGGGTAAATTTGCATGTCCATTTTTTGGTCCTAAGATGAACTATCGCCATTCAAAAAGTTTAGGAAAGGTGGTGTTTGATGAGTATGGGCACCTCCTCCCGAAGAACCATAGGTATCGTAATATTGGAAAACTTATTTTCAATGGGAAAGAAGAGATTGGTTTAAAACCACGAAGAATGACACCTCACCTATGGAGGTTGGAATATAATAGAAAACATCAATGTATGCAATTTATTTATGTATCGTATATGTAATTTTTTGAATTTTTATTTTAATCATTGAATTTATTTTACCACATTTGATAATTATTATTGTGATTTATTTTATGCTTGATGAAGGTCGCCATCATGAAGGTATTAATAATGGGCGTCCATGAGGAATGAAATGTTATCCCACTCAATTCATGAGGTTTCCCTAATATGAGGAGCCAAAAATAACTCATTTGTTTGATACAATACATATCGGGAAGAATGTGACAGAAACGTTATGGTGAATCATAGATGGTAGGAGGGATATGTTAGAAAAACAGGATCGCGGAGCAATAAAATAAACAAATGCGGAAATAAAACACATAAGATACACAATACAATAGAGACACGGATATACATGGTTCACCCAATGTGGGCTACGTCTACCAGAGAAATTGCCAGGTCCTTCCTTTATTATTATCTAACAAATGAAGGGATACAACCTACAACACACCTGTTGTAACTTCCTCTTCTTTCTCTCACATTATCCTCTCTCTGAATACAATATTTGCAATGATACATAGCCACAATACATTTCCCTCATAAAAGAGGGTTTCATTCTAGGGAAAAAAAACACTAACATAACTTCTACTGTCAGATCTATGACCTTATAATGAACAATCCATATTTACAATGAAATTACAATATACATTTACAAGGAAATTTTTCATTAAGGGGCTTTGCCCCCGAACCCCTACGGGGGGGTAACCCCCCCTGCACTCCCCCACATGGAGGAGTGCACATTATTATGGGGTGTAAAGTATTCATGGGGTATAAACGCAACTGAAAACAAAGACCTCTAAATCAGGAAGATAATCAGACTCCACAACCAACAGGATAAAGAAAAAATTGTCAAAAATTGTACTAACATTCAAGAAGCTAATCATGCAATGCAAAGTGTGATCCGATCTAATAGATATGGAGACCAAAATAACCTTACATGTTTATTGATAGAGAAACAAGGCAATTATGTAAAAACATTCGTTCAAAGAATTAAATTTCTCACGGGTTTTGCTTCAAACATAAATAATATCTTAACGAAGAAAGGTGAATTTGGTGGGGTAAAAACACATGATTGGCATACCTTCATTAAGGTAATAATTTTGGTATACATATTTATATATTGGCCTTACATATTTAAGTTTTTAATTTTTTTTGTCTACTTTGGTCAAAACAAATAACGATTCATTTTTTTCATTACAGTATGATCTACCACTATCTCTCCCAAACGACTTTGACAACAGCATTAAAAAATTTATATATGATCTTGGAAAATACATGAGGTAAGTAGTTGTGATTTATATGCAAAATGTTCTTTCAATTTATTGTTGTACTTAATTACATGTGTTTTACTTGTAATGTAATATATTATATTATGTTATGTTGAAACATGTTATTTTCTTGTGTCATGATCTCATGTAGATGGTTGTAATTGAAATAATTCCATGAAGATGATATAAAGTATTGGGAGATAATTTTATAAAGAGATTTTTGGAGCCCGTTCAACCCGATGTTGGTAGTAGCGGTGTTGCAGAGACGCCACAGAGTCATGACGTGGGCTATCATACATTTTCTAGAGTATTTTTTACTTCTCCATCTACCACACCTAATTTAGATAGGAGCCATGACACGCACCACCATACATCCACACAACGGTCATGCTCTAGAGGTGGTGAAAGAGATGAGGCGGATGATGTGGTTGACATGGTCTCATTTCTTGGAGCTAGACGTGTGACTAGCACAGGGACCCTTTCGTGCACATTTTTGGTCGACGATAACGGACTTCCATTAAAACAAATAAGACTCCCAGGTAGTTTTTCATATTTTAATTGTTTCATGTTGTCCATCTCATACACAAATCATCTAGATTATTATTTTTAAATTAATGATCATATCTTTTTGTGTGTAGGAAATGACCATTTTTATAGGCACCTGGAGTGCAAGGCCTTGTTGATTTTTGGGGAAACCTTACGCATGAGGTGGAATTTCCATAATTCCAACCTCAAAAACGAACTTATGGATTATCTCGAAGGCCTCTTTGGAGTAGACACTGTCAATAAAAAAGTGGTCACCTTTGTAGCGGACGGATATTTAAAATATGCGTGGGATGTTTATAGACGAAGCTTGGCAGGTAACCCTAGATATGAACATCCTCCCTCAATTCCAAAGAGAGAGTGGAATGCGATCATTGATGATGCAAAATAAAAGATATTGAAAAAAACACAAGAAAAAATAACCGATACCCCAAGGTAAATTACAATATTTTTATTTCAATACCTTTAATTTTATTTAGATCTAAATAAAAGTGTGGTATATAACATACTTGAAAATTTTGATGATAGGTTTCCTAACACTTCGAAGGAAACCAAAGCAAGGATTTCCAAACATGGCCAACACAAGCTAGGCCAGGGAGGCTACTTGAGGTTACAATCACGAATCATAAGTACCCAAACATATTTATGTTTATTGCAGCCAAAAACATTAAAAAAAATGCTCTTATGCAATGCAAGGTGACGACATCGGAACCAAAACCATGGAGGAAGACCTCCAAATTGGTTACAAGTATGGCTATAAAGTCATGGTTGATTGTAGGAAAAGCATGGGGCAGACCCCAAGATGTAGTTTGCGGGATAAGGTAAATAAAAATCAGTCCACATTAACCTTTCATTACTTATAAAATACATAAATGTTTGATATCTGCCATAACTTTAAAGTCTTACTTTGTTTTAATTAGGGGAGAATCACTATAAACAAAACCATTAGTTTTGTACAACAAAGCATTGATAGTGCAGTGCGACCAGAATATCATGGTCCTCCCCAACATCCCCAAGATGTTCTTGTGACTGAGGCCCATGAAGTTAAAATGGTTGTATATTAATCATATATTTAATAATTTTGTACTTATAATTTTTATTACTTATACATTTACGGGTTTGTCCTTATAAATTACGTCATTTCAATGCCATAGAATGTCGTAGTTGAGCCTCATCGACCTGAAGATGATCAGGAGAAAAGGGAAACCATTCCAACAGTGCCGACTAGTGGACCAAGTAAATAATTACATTACAGAGGTTTTTTTTAATATTAATGAACTACTTCAATGGTATTTAAAAGTTGGCCATATAAATTTAATTTTTTTTGTTTTTGTAGGTGATGGTCCCTCACAGCAGCCTCCATGCCATGGGTACGAGACCAGACGTGCTCGGCATGAAAGGACTGAAGCAACATCAACTACTGAAGAGAACCCACTAAACGAAGACATGGATATGGATGAATTACTTAAGAACTGGAGAACATAAAAGAAGACTAGAAGAAATCCATGATGTATAATAATTTTATAAGACATATAGATGTACATTATATAGCTAGTATATTTGTAACATATTTTGAATGATAAATCTCAATTATAAAAACTCTTTTTTTATGAAATATGTATTTAAATGATAAACCTCATGTATAGCTTTAAAATCACTTTTTATCACTTTTGAATATTTTCAATGCATATTTTTTAGTAGAATATAGATTGGGTATTGAGGAATCAAGAGTGACGTGAGGGGAGGGGGGAGGGGCCATAGGAGCTTCCACCTTCACGTGGTTGGCCCTGTTCAGTAGAGAAAAAATTTATTGGAGCCATTTATTCTTGGAGAAAACATCTCTCGATCCAACATAGCAACAACATAGTCAATGTTGACTTCGTTGTTGCTCCTTCAAATTGAGGGAGGTTTGATCCAAGATCATACGACTCCAATAAATTATTCTTGAAACCAAGATGATCTTATTCAGGTCGTCGCATGTGAGATGTGTGTGTGTGTGTGTGTGTGTGTGTGTGTGTGTGTGTGACTATTTAATCTCCTCTCATATGGATTTTACAAAAAAAAATATCAATGGTGTTTACTATTTGTAATCTTGTCGGTTTTAATTTCTATTAAGATTTATTGCCATGCATTAATTTTTTTTTTTTGGTTTTTAATAAAACCTAAATATAATTTTGTTTTTATTTACTACAACATGCAGTTTGCGCATTTGCAGATGCTCTAGATGTTGTATCAATGCAATGCTACACTTTAGAATATCAAAGATCAGGTATATCTTGTCTTTTTTTTTTTTTTTTATGACTTCTTAAGGTTCCTTTTATTTATTTATTTTTACATTACCATCATTTGTGGGCCACTATGGGGCCAGTCATTCTATCTAATGAACCACACCCAAGTATGTAGCATATATGATTCCCTTTATTTCATCATATCATATGATTCACATAGCTAATCTAATACTTCAACTTGGTTTTTAAAATGGTAGATCAAGGGTGTTTCATACCCCCCCCCACCAAGGTTCAAATCCACCCAAAGACATTTTTCACCCCTAGTGGGTCATCTCGCCCATGCAAGCAAGTCGTTTCAAGCAATTGAGGCCTGGTGCAAGTCTTGGGTGTCCTTAGAGTAATAGATACCCCCCACTCGTAGATTTTGTTGGTCGGAGGGATCTTCCTCAAGTATTGTAGGTTAGATACATTGCATTGCAATATTCATAGAATGGGGAAGGGAACGGTTGTCGAATTCTGATAAATTAAAATAAGAATCATCTTGTCCAAAAAATATATTTCTTATCGAGTGAAAGTAAATATGGTAATGTTGGTGAAGCCATAGATTAGTAAGCCAAATGGAACAACAATCGTCATTAAGTGGCATTGATCCCGAGGAATTTATCCTTCTTGGAGGTTTTTTGATGGTCATATCCTATCACCTCACTAGATGGGTTTAGTAGTATGGTTACTACCACTATCCTTGTAGTGACAAATTAGGTGTGTTTATACACTAACCCTTTTAACAATTGCAATGAAGATTTTCTTTCAAAGATAGACGATTAACCACTAACAACTCTTTATGCATGGATCTTGTATAGATATAGATTTAGAGAAACTCCTTTTGGATAATATCGACTTAGAGGTTTTCAAATGTTCATAGAAATAGGTGCTAGACTTTCAACATGAGCCATTCATGCATAGAAACAATCATGAATATGATCAAATTAGGGAAAGCAAGAAGACAATAATAAGACATAGATTATCAACAAGGTAGAAAGAAGTAGACTCTAGCTACTAGAATCAATTGGATAGAAAAATAGATCTTTCAAAAACACCCAAACCATGTAAATGAAAGTGCTTTACTAGATGTGATGGGAATAGGATCAATATGAAATTCAAAGCACTCAAAATGAAATTTTAAAGGAAGATCTATATTTGGTATTATTACAAGAAACAAACATGTTTAAGACAAAACTTCAAAAAGTAAAGGACGAATTTTGGAGGAAAGTAAGAGAGATAACCAAGAAGTAGGTAGCATGGAAATCTTGTGAAAACCGGAGTTTTTAGACGTTTCTGATTAATAAGAAAGTCTGGAGTTGAAAAGTGTCGCATCAACAAAAGAATGTCATGAATAACCTAACACGTTATTTGGCATTAGGGGATACACAAATTTTGGGAGGGGATTGGAATGCAATCTTCAATCACAATGAGAAAAAGGGGGGATGGAATGGTTTAAGTATCTAAGAATAATATTCCTAGACTTTGTTAAGAATAATATGATGGATATCCTCCCCAAACTTGGTCCTTGAACTTTGTATAAAAAAATTACAAGGACGACACTATTAGCAAAATTGTTTAACAAATTTTCAAGTATTTATACTTGGCTAGTTGAAAGAAGTCACCTCAAATCAAATATTTTGAAAGGGATGATTTCAAATAATAGGCCAATCAACCTAAAGAAAAAGGAGGAACCCCCTCCAACAAATGACTTCTTTAATTTTGAAAATATGTGGATATCACATCCAAATATCAATGAAATCACTAAGTAATGGTGGACAGAAGGGCATCCAAGGAAAGGATCCAATATTTTTACTCTAACCAAAAATTTAAACTTTAATTTTTGAAAATGCATGATATATTGCATTATGAATCAAAATGCATGTACACCAATATTAGTACATCCCAAAGCCAAAAAGAACACATACATAAGTTGTTGCCTATATAAGCATATATTCTTTGGCCCCAACTTGAAGGTTTTCTACATCTTTTCTAGAAATGGCCTTCCTGAATGATTTCTAAATAACTAATTATGATCTAAATATATCAATTTATTTCAAATATTGCATTATAAGACCATAGAAAAGAGTCTCTTGGTGTTGTATTTATTTATAGGTGACAAACCAACAAGTGGTCAATCAATGGAATTAGTGGATATGTAATATGTAGATTGCAAGTAGATCCTTATTTCTTCTACCTCTCTATAATGAATTTGGGAGCATGTATAAACTATGTTATCATGGGTATTCCTTGGTAATTGTGTTCTCTCATCAAATTTTCTATCACAGGTTTGCAAAATTTGCATGACATAAAATCAAACAATTATTTTACTTTATTAGGTTATGTGAAGTTCTCTTCAAGAACATACAATTATAATAATGAAACTCACCTCTCTTAGGAACCTATGATTTCAAAAACAACAACTACATTGAGATCATTACCTAGGTGAGTGAGAACTAGGATCAATGGAATCTGCCTCATCTAGAAACCTATTTGGAATTGTGCAATTTCTTAGAAAATCATATTGTTTTTTCAACTTTCATTGATGTCCCTTTTCTACAATGAAATTTTCAAATATATCTAAATGGATTAAATCCATAACTCTTGTTTTCTTTGATTCATACTTATAGTGATTATCAAAATCTTGAGTCGAAAGGTGCATTTTCCCTCTACAAGACATTAAATACGGAATTGAGTTTCCAATCGATGAGTACATTAGCCTTCTAGAATCAAGTTTTTGTGACATTAAGTCCATATTTTTGTGTGTGCAAATATAATACAACGAATCTAATGACATCCATGCTTTGTAGTGGTGTGACGCATAAAACTAGCACCGAATTCTTATTTTTTGTGATATCCTTCCTCAAAGTTACAAAATGAGCACCTCCACAAGAATTACCTATTTATGAGAAATTGTGTTTTGGATTGGAGAAATAGCATTAGGGTGAAGACAAATATTTTCACTCAAATAATGGAAAAGGACTAGTTGTAGAAGAGAAAGTGCAATTGCAAGTTCATGAAAGTATTAGATCCCATTTTAGCCCAAGAAGAGGCACCTAAGATATTTTATGCATTAATCGTAAGTCTCCATTTAAATGAATGTCAAGTAACAAATGAACAAGGACAATGAAAGTGCTTCATATTAGAGCTCATTTTGAAGTTCATGCAAGTCATCTTATTTCCTAAACCTTCCCTTCAACTTCATATCCTACAAATGTAAGGAACTATTCCATGTTGGTTTTTGATGGATTGGAATAACCATTTGATTGGGCGCATGATCTAATTGATTTATTTTAATTGTTGCACTTGTACTTTAAATATCTCAAGTCCAATTTTCCAAAGGAGTTAAAGTAAATTACCAGGTTTGATATAGTCTTATAAAAATCCTGCCATCTCAGTGATTTACTTGAAGGTGCAAGGTTCCTACAAAATCTTAGCAAGACACACTATAATAAAAAAATGATAAACTACAAATACAATTTCAATATGCCCAACGTAACCTTTAATGGCAAACTTCAAATTGTAGACAAATTTGAAAACAATAATCTTTATTATTATTATTTTAAATATATATATTTCGTCGCGCTTACGACGAATAAGACCATCGATAGTATTGATATTGCATCACAACTATCGACACTTCGTCGCTCTTGCGAAGGATTATTCATCACAGAAACTAGGATAGGTCGTTTCTCTTGCGACTAAGAGGAGTGTCGATAATATTGATAGTTCTTCGCAACTATCGACACTTCGTCACTCTTGCAACGAATTGTTCATTGCCAAAACTAGGATAGGTCATTTCTCTTGCGATGAAGAGGTCCATCGATAGTATTGATAGTTCATCAAAAGAACTACTAGATTTTTCGCAAGAGAGACAAACAATCGTTACTGTCGACGATACCTTATGCTTGAATAGTTCATCGCAAGAAATACCCTGGTTGTCTCTCTTACGACAAGCATCCTCGATTTTCATTCTTGCGATGATCATCCTCATTTGTCATTCTTGTGATGACCATCCTAGGTTTTTCGTCCTTGTGACGATCACCATTGGTCGTCTCGCGTGCGATGAGCACCGTAAGTCGTCTCTCTTGCGATGACCACTGTAGATTATCTTGCTTACAACGACTTCCTTGGTTCTTCTCTCGTGCGCAATTATTCCAGGTTCATCGCACTTGCAATGACACGTGAAGCGACGTTTGAGGGGCCCAATATTCATCTCAATCTCCACGACATAACGTCACAAGAGCATCAAAATGGTCATCACAAAATGACCCAAATTTACTAGTGTTGATATTATTAACTAGAAATTTCTGCGAAAGTAAAAATGAGAAACCAAACACATGTATAAAGAAATTTTTGGGTAAATACCCCTGGAAAAACCCCTAAGAAAAAACCAACAACAAGATGATTTTATTATAAAAAAAGGCAGGGCTCCTGTAAAAAGGAAAATGGCCCACTGAGACAAATACAACTGTAGACCAACCTGGAAAAAAATCCAGTTGAAAACCCTCTCCTAGATATGTATTCCTCGTGGTTGTACCATGATCGTACAATGACCTGTACGTCCTGGTTATATGTTGTACGACGTGCCGAGGGTTGTATGATTGTTTTCACGACCTATACAGACCCGTACAAACTATACAGTCCTAATCCATATGTTGTGTAACGGTCTGCGGGTGGTTGTACAACCCTACCCGTGCATTGTATGACCTCTAGGCCCTCCTCTTCCTGTCGTACGTCCTCCCCAGAGAATGACTCGGCCTTTTCCTTGCTGATATGACCCTTCTTGTCCTCTTCTTTGTTGGAACATGGATATATATTAGACAACCAAAAATGCAAAAATGGCCAATATCTGGCTTCAATCTAGAGAACCCTTCTTCTGGAGTATTTTCCTCCAAGAACTTATGAGGACTCCTATTTTGTACATACATTGTTGTATTGCATGCCTCTTTCCAAAGGAACATGGTCAGATCCTGGTCATGAATCATCGCCTTGGCAACTCTAACAATGAACCGATTCTTCCTTTCTACAACCCGATTATGTTGTGGGTTGTAAGGTACTATCAACTTCCTCTTTATCCCCTCTTCCTTGCAAAAATTGTTGAAGACGTTTGAGGTGTACTCATGCCCATTATCTAACTTCAGAACTTTGATCTTCTCTCCTATCTGATTCTCCATGAGAGCCTTAAACTTATGAAACCAAATGAATACCTCTCTCTTTCTCTTCATGAAGAAAGTACACATCCTCCTATAGAAATCATCAATGAAGGTCACAAAGTAATTGGACCCGCTCATTGAATATACTAACATCAAAACATACACATCTATATGTATTATATCCAAGATCCTCTTGGATATACTCTTGCTGCTCATAAAATCATCCTTGGAATTATTTCCAAGAGCACACCCCTTGCATACACCATGTTGCTCCACTCTAAACTCTGGAAGACTAGTGACAATCTTCGTTAGTGCAGGTAGTGCTATGTGATTCAAGTGACCCATACTCTTATGAAAAAGCTCGCACAGTTCATCACTGTCATGAACCAGAGAACATGTTGGTTGGGCCTTCAACCTATATATATTTCTCTCTCTGTTAAAAAGGACTCATGTTGAGTCAAGGATAGATCCTTTCAACTGAATAAGAACTTGACTATCCTCAAAAGTGATGGAATATCCCATGTCCTCCATTGCCGAAACTAAGATCAAATTTATTTTGAGCTCCAGAACATACAACATGTCTACCACCTTAGAGAACCTCTTGAATCTAACTAGAACTTGATTGTCCCAACTCCCTTTACACTACACTTGGCATTGGTGCCAAGCTCCACATGCAAATTCAATTCATTCTAAGACAAATTGGTGAACAACTCAGGTGTCCTCGGCATGTGACGAGAAGTATCACTTTCCATGAACTAGGCACTATTGGAAATTGTGCCAGAAATACAAGAAACTTGTAAGAAATCCTTCTCAAATCTTTCAACAAACTCCTTGACTTGAGTATTTGCAGATAATGCTACCTACTAAGACGTTTCTTTCTCTTTATTTTTTTCATGACATTGTGAAGCATAGTGCCTACTCTTTTGGCACACAAATAATTTTACTTTGCTAATATCTCTCATATTTCTAGTCTGTGAAGATAACTCTTCACCTATACTCTTCTTTTCCTAACTCATACCTTTTCTCTTCTTTTCTTGACTAGAAAGATCTAGTTTTTCATCATCACCCTTCTATTGTCCTGCTAGAGATTCCTCTCAAATATATTCCTGGATGAAATCATCCCATAGCTTATCAAATTTGGGAAGTGTCTCCTGTGCAATGATGCCCTTGATGAATGGGGTTTGTTATCGCACAAATTATAGGCTGGAAAAAGCCTGAACCAAACCAAAATATGGTGACAACTAAGAGAACACCTACCCACTATCACCTCATATAGGTATTCCCGTCACTTTAGAGGTGAAGTGATCACCTCAAGGGGGGAATCCCCGGTGACCCTAGGGGGGAATGACATGGAAAGTGAGATTATGATATGAATGCCCCTATAGGTCAAGTTTCTAGATGGAAGGATGGATGTAAATAAGTCTCGATAGTAGTCAATGGTTACCAAGAAGTTCAATCACCTGCGGGTGATGATAGTACATGCCCGAGACACAAGAAAAAACAATTGTACAAGATATATATCAAGAAGAAAAAAAAGTTAATATTTTTTTCCCTAATTGCAGCAGCCAAAAAATATATATATCAGCGAACAAATGATTATTATAGCTTCCAAATAAATGAAAATTTTCAATATAATGATGCAAGAGCTAATCTAGATATAACTAATACAACTCAAGATTGAAATAGAGACTTTAGTATAAAAGTAAGGATGTTATAAATAAGTGTTGTAGAGATACTTTATCAGCCTTATGTATGTAGAAAACAAGTTGTTACAACAGAAAAATCAGCCACCAAAAATTGCAAGTAATCCACCCAAAAAGTGTGCTCGGATTAGTAGATTGTAGGGGGGAAATATTAACAACTTTTGATGGTTGAATTGTGAGTTATTCAAGAAAATGTTTAGGGTTTTCTACAGCCCTAATGGATGTAGATTAAAGTTGTAACAACAAAAATAACTACTTGGATAAACAAGATTACATTGTTTCCTTAGCAATATTATAACACATATAAAATATTCTAACTTAGGCGATCTCAATATCTCATGTTTTTACGATTACCAATGCAATGATTTATTTCTCCAATGCATGCATATTAGTGTCTTTCTATTGGGTGAATGGAATCTCTTTATAAGACAAGTTGGATGAGTTATTTCCTTGGGGTTTTAATCTTTTTCACTCCCCAATGCAAACCCTAACCAACAAGGAAAACCTAGGAGGGTGTAAGCCCTTTTACTCCTCCTAGTATCCTTTGCATCAAAGACTATTTCAAACAATTACAATGGAATTGGAGGGGGTTGTATGCCCTTATAATCCCCCAAAAAACATCACATTAACCTTACAACCAAGAAAAGAGAAATAAACATGAAATACTTACCTAGTTGAAGCATTAACAAGATGAAACCCTAATTCACCAAGAAAATTCCACCATAAAGAAAGAAACTATCCTCCAAGAGAGATAGCATATAATAAATTCATCCAATAGAAAATATAAACCATCAAAATATAATGTAACCAAGAGAGATAAAGATAAATTCCCAAGTAGGGCGCAAATTTCAGCCAAGTATCCTCTCACAAGAGGGAGAGTTATGATCCAAATGAGATACAAATGTATTTATACAAAATGTTCTAAACATAGTTTTCCCACAAACTTAGGGTAAAACACAAGATAAGGGTTAAACAACACTAATATTTCCCCTTTACATAAAATAATACTTTTTTAATTCATAATTTGCACATAAGTAAAACCATAAGTAACGCGTCACCCTTTTAGGGTGATGTTTTGGAACTTTTGCAAGTCGTTGGGGTAGGATATGGGTGAGCTAGGCCTCCAAAGGCCACATATATTTGATCCAAGTCTCTTCTCCATGATCCATATCTCTCATTCCAAGTGTCCTCAACCACCACCAAACCCTATCCCTACTATGACGTCAAGCCCTCAAGGGTGACGTTTTGGCCTTCTTAGGAAAATCGTTTGGGTTGTAGGGGATATGTTAGGTCCTCCATGATGTCTTATAGGCATCTAAAGGAATGTATTCATCATCCTTCATGTGGGCCCTGGTATCCAACTTGTGGGCTTCAGGCCCCATGGAAGCCCAAGCTAGGCTTGTTCCTCCAAAACTGTCCACCAGTTGGGTTATGCAAAGACAAATGGATACACCCTCCAAGGATATCAATTCAAATGCATCATGATGAGTAAACCATATCAATAAAAGAGCCATATAAGAATGTAAATCCAAACCACCTCATCAAAATAAACCAATGCTCAAATACCCTATGCAATTTTCCAAGTTTAGGTATGGGAGGGTTGACAAAACGACCTATTGGGTGAATCGTACCTCAAGTTTAGGGGTGTTTCCTGAGGGGACCTCCTTCTAATTAATGTGGATGAGGTGTGATGAATGGGGGGAGTATTTTTGGGTATGGTTTTCATGACATACAAGGTTTTATAGTTTCTCACTTATGGGTGCCTTTGTAGAGGGTGTGTTGGACCTTCGTTTTCAATGCAACCTTTTTCCAAGCCCATTTCTTTAATTTTATTCTTTTAGGATGTTTCCAAGTTGAACCCAATGTTAGAAAAATAGGATCGTGGAGCAATAAAATAAAACAAATGCGGAAACAAAACACATAAGATACACAATACAAGAGAGACACAGATTTACGATTTTCACCCAGTGTGGGCTACATCCACCAGAGAAATTGCCAGGTCCTTCCTTTATTATTATCCAGCAAATGAAGGGATACAAACTATAGAAAATCACGTTGTAACTTCCTCTTCTTTATCTCATAGTCTCCTCTATCATAATACAATATTCGCCATCAAACATAGCCGCAATACATTTCGCTCATAAAATAGGGTTGCCTTCTAGGGAAAAAACCCTAACATAATTTCTACCGTTAGATCTGCGACCGTATAATGAACGGTCCAGATTTACAATGAAATTACAATATACTTTTACAAGGAAATTTTTCCTTCGGGGGCTTCGCCCCAGAACCCTCGCTGGGGGCCCGCTTGCCCCCAGACCCCCCAGACCTCGCAGAGGGGGTACCCCCCCTCTGCACTCCCCCGCGTGGAAGAGTGTACATACTTCTGGGGTGTAAATACTTCATGGGGTATAAACACGACTGGAAGTAAAAGACCTCTGAATCAGGAATATAATCAAGCTCCACAACCAACAATCTCCCACTTGGAGACTGATCTCAACAACTCCACCGTTGTTGTATATGTTGGACTCTGAACCTTCTTGGACCTGGAAAATTTCTCATCTTCATATTCATTCTTGAAGACCAACTGAAACTAAGCAGGAACTCAGTTTCTCTTTGGTTACTCCCTTTGTTAACATGTCTGTAGGATTCTGGCTAGTGTGTATCTTTTCCAACTTCAAATGTCCATCTTCCAAGGTGGATCGTATGAAGTGGTACCTCAACTGTATATGATTAGTCTTAGAATGAAAGGCTGAGTTATTTGCAAGATGAATTGCACTCTCACTATCACAGTACAACCTGCTATTCTCCTGCTTCTTTCCCAATTCCTCCATAAACCTTTGTAACCAAATAATCTCTTTACTAGCCTCTGTAGCAGCAACATACTCTGCCTCTGTTGTTGAAAGTGCAACAACCTTTTTTCAATTTTGAAATCCAACTTACTGTTGTTCCACATATAGTAAAAACATACCCTGTGGTGCTCCTCCTGCTGTCTTTATCACCTGCCATATCTGAATCAACATATCCCTGTAGAAAAGTGCTTGAACCTCCAAAACATAATGCATGAAAGTGCTTGAACCTCCAAAACATAATGCATGAAGTACCTCTCAAATACTTGAGAATCCACTTTACTGCCTCCCAATTTTTTTTACCCGGATTGTTCATATACTGCCAACCTCTAATCGTGATGTGCAATATTTGGTCTTGTGCAAACTATTGCATACATCAAGCTATCAATTGTTTATGAATAAGGGACCTTGGACATGTAGTATTCTATCTCCTCCTATGTCTTGGGACACATTTCCTTAGTTAATTTGAAATGGCTAGCCAGTGGTGTACTAACTCGTTTTTGTACTGCATTCTAAACCTCTCCAACACCTTCTCTCGTACTCAACAGACAATGTCAATTTATGGCTTTTTTTCTGCTCTTGTTATTCTCATGCCAAGGATTTTCTTTGCAAGACTCCAAATCCTTCATCGCAAATGACTATTAATTTCTTGAGCACATTTATATCCTCGATATTAGACCCTACAACAAGCATGTCATCTACATACAATAGCAAGATAATATAGCTTCCATTTTCTAGCCTTTTAAAAACAAGATCAAAATGACATCTACTAAAACCCTATTCTCACATGAACTCACAAACTTCAAATACCAATGACTTGGAGATTGCTTTAGGCCACAAGCTCTTCTTCAACCTGTATAAATTCTCCTTCCCTTTGACCCCACACCCCTGTGGCTGCTTCATATAAAACTCTTCCTCCAAAACCCCATGGAAAAAAATTGTTTTAACACTCCAAAATCAAAGTATCAAAACAAAATATTAATAAAAAAAAAAAAAATGTAATAGTCCTAATTGAAGTCATTTCTAACAATGAGGAAAGTATTTCATCAAAATCTTATACTCTTTCTTTTGTGTAGCATAACAAGGTTAGCCTTGTACCGCTTTTCTCCATCTTCTTCTCCTTCAACTTGTAAACCCATTTATTATGTACTGTTATCTACATGAAACCGAACCAAGTCCCAAGTTTGGTTATTTGCCAAGTGAATCCATTTCCTCTTTCATGCCTTGCTCCCACTTTTTTGGTCTAACCCGCATTGCCTCTTCATAAATTTTTGGTTCACCGGAATTAGTCAACAATAAATAATACAGTCGAAAGAGAGTATCGTCTAGGGGGTCTACTTAATCCGATAGATCTTCTAACAACACTTGCATGTGTTTGATGTACCAAGGTTCTCATATTGTAAATTTTGATTTTCTCGTTCCTTTGGAATTTCTTTTTCAAGCTATCTCATCAAGCACCGTATTCTTTTCTTTTCCCCGCTTTTCCCTGCAACCCATCTTTGTACATGACCTTCTCATTGAATATGAAATCTTCTACCCTAATGTGATTTTGTTATTTATAATCCCATAAGCCATAACCAAAATCATTAACACCATATCCAATAAAAGGTACACTTCTTGGATTTTGCCTCAGTTTTGTTCTATTTTCTTTATCAATATGGACAAAATGCTTCACAACCAAAAGCATTCAAAAAAAATAGTTTACCTTTTCGTCCATTCCTCCTCCTTCAATCTCTACCATCCAAAGAGATTGAAGGTCCTCTTATTAAGTAAACAACAATATTCATATAGCACTAACTGTAGAGGGCAAACCTAAGATGTAATCTCATGCTCCATGATTGTTCTGTTTATCCTTTTCGACACACCATTTTATTGTGGTGTTCTTTGGAACTGCTCTCTACTAATCCCATGGTATGAACAAGAATAATCAAACTCATTACTGCAATATTCACCTCCATTATTCCATCCGAGACACTTCAAACTTTTTCCTCATTCTCAACTAAAGATTTCCATTTCTAAAAGTATCAAAAAACATCATTTTTGTGTCGAATGCACAAACTCCAAGTTTTTCTAGGTAATAACTCAATAAAAGTAACATAATAATGAGAGCCACCAAGAGATGATAATTCGAAGAACTCCCTACATCCTGCATGCACAAGCTCTAACCCATTCTTCTTCTTTCTTTTCCTATCAAGAAATCAACACTCTTTGTTTTCCATAAACACAATGTCACGTAAGTCCAAATCAATTTGTTTAAGATCCGTATGAAATTTCTTTTGTGAAGGATCTAAATACCCTTCTCACCATGTGTCCCAAAATTATGATGCCATAGTGTTGCATCCACTCATATAGAATCTAAAGATATAGAAGAGTCGTAGATACCCGCACATAAATACAATGTACCTACCTTTCTCTCCTCATCACCAATGATCCTTGATGACCTTCCATGTCTTATATGTAACATGGATATACAACCTTCACTTGCCAACGCCTCCGCTGAAATTAAATTCTTTCCTAAATCTGAATATGTCTTACCCTTTCAACTATTCCATTGCGTTGTTTTATTTTTACCTTTCCCATTCCAAACAATTTTGCATGGTGCATCATCACCCAAATGAACCTCACCCAAAGTCACACCTGGAACATAATCTAGAAATGTTTTGCGGGTGTGTGGCATGAAATGAAGCCCCTCAATCTACTACCCAAGAATCAAAAAATATTATCTACAAAAGAATCAAAGCATCTTGTAACACATCACCACATTTGCTTCCATTCTCTCATGTTGTCCATCTCTTTGTTTTGTTGGAGCTCAGCCTTCTCTTCAGCTATGTCCTTCAATTCCAACACCTATCTTTCCCAGTCTAGATTTAGATCCGCCGCCTTCCTAGAATTCCCATGGCTCCCCTAAGCCTTTCCTCTATCATTTTGTCTTCCCTCGTTCTCCATGTTCAACGGATACCTAATGTCTCACTTGTGCTTTCCATCGTGATTTACCTCACCAAGGATAACACCAACAACATCATCAAATTTTAAAGTATTTTGAACCAGAGATGATTTACTTTACAAAAACAGAGTTACTTATAGCCATGACCAAGCCATTCTAGCTTTCTGGCAATGAGCACAAGATTAGAAGAGCCCTAACCTCATTATCAAAGTCCACTTTTACAGAAATTAGTTGATTAGTAACCGTATTAAATTCATTTAAATGATCCGCAACAGACCCACCTTCCGACATCTTCATATTAAATAATCTCTTCATTAGAAATACCTTATTGGATGCCGAGGGTTTTTCATACAATTTGGTCAATGTGTCCATCAAACCCTTCGTTGTATTTTCTTTGGAAATATTAAAAGCTATCGACACTACCAGGCTCAGTCGTATCGTTTCTAGAGCCTTTCTGTCAAGAATCTTCCATTCTTCGTCCTTCATGGCCGTCGGCTTCTTTGCTACTCCACCCAATGGTAGGAATAGATCCTTTTGATATAAATAATCTTCCATCTGCATCTTCCATAACTAGTAGTTTTGGACATTAAATTTCTCGACCCTAAACTTTCCATCTTCCGACATTTCTCCCACTCGAACCAGGAACCCTCTTTTCCTACGAGTTACCTTTCGCTCTGATACCAGTTGTTAGAAAAATAGGACCGCAGATCAATAAAATAAAACAAATGCGGAAACAAAACACAGAAGATACACAATACAATAGAGACACAGATTTACGTGGTTCACCCAGTGTGGGCTACATCCACCAGAGAAATTGCCATGTCCTTCCTTTATTATTATCCAGCAAATGAAGGGATACAACCTACAGAAAAACCCGATGTAACTTCCTCTTCTTTCTCTCACAGTCTCCTCTCTCAGAATACAATATTTGCCATCAAACATAGCCACAATAAATTTCGCTCATAAAAGAGGGTTGCCTTCTAGGGAAAAAAACCTAACATAATTTCTACCGTTAGATCTGCGACCTTATAATGAACGGTCTAGATTTACAATGAAATTACAATATACTTTTACAAGGCAATTTTTCCTTCGGGGGCTTTGCCCCCGAACGCCCGCTGGGGGCCCGCTTGCCCCCAGACCTCTACACTCCCTCGCGTGGAAGATTGTACATACTTCTAGGGTGTAAATACTTCATGGGGTATAAACACGGCTGAAAGTAAAAGACCTCTGAATCGGGAAGATAATCAGGCTCCACAACCAACATCCAAGGTGGGGCTTCTACCTAAGAATGAAAAAATGTGCCCACCTTGACTCTACCCTAGTCACATCATGCTTTCTCAAGTTCAAAACACGGGTGGGGCTTCTATCTAAGCAATACAAATAGTTCCCACACATGCTCCACCCTGGTTGCCATTTTTTTATTAGTTATTCTTTTACGGGTCCCATCATTTTCTTATGAGATACATTTTATTTTCCTCGATATCCCTCAGAGAGCATCTAGAAGTTTAATCATTTGTATTTTATCTTTTTACAGCTACAAACCTCTGGGCCTTCAACCCCTTCTTCCGATGAAGTGAGTGACAACCCCTTCTTGGGTCAGTACACCTGGAAATCCCAAAAGGTAAGGAGATGAGAGGATGAATTGTGGAAAGTGACAAGTATGGTCGAGAATGGAATGATGATTTATCAAGAGAACCTCCTAGTAGAAATCCTATCCCTAAGGGTGACCCACTTTCTAGGGCACAATGTCAACCACCAAAGTGAAATAGGGAAAAGAGAATAATGTCTAATCAAACGTCACATAATCAAAAGAAATAATAGATGAAACAAACTCAAATGCCTCAAATATTTAAATGACACTTACCATAATACCTGTCTTGTACATCATGGAGCAAGACCCAATGTCTTCTGGAGGCCAATTGATGTGGTGGATATCGTCTTGATGATCCTGGAGCTATGGTGGTGAGATGGGTCTTTGTCTGCGCAAGTGGACACTATTGGTCAAGTTGTCTCTTAGTAATCCATGTCTGGAACCTGAGGGCCTCGAGACATCATCTCCTTAGTTATCCCTAGGAATTGGGGATAACATGTGTATCCTACTTGGGGACATGTACTCGTCGTAGAGTGCATGAGAAACACAACATATCCCGGTGGACCTATGCCTACACTGAAATATGAAACTGTAAAATACATGATGGTTCTATTACCCTTCGTCCATATAAATCAAAACCAAAAAGGAAAACTAATATAGAAAATATAATTTTGGAATTTTTCATATATATTATGTAAATCAATAATGCAATTAGAGAAAAATGAAAGACCAAAAATAAAATGCAACGAAACTACCATGAGAAATCAATGTGCAATATGCAAGAAATAAAAATTTCCTACCTACTTACCTGGGGCCCTGAAGATTAGATTTTGAAATGTCAGGTGAAGTGGTACAACCAGTGCAACCAACTAATCATCTCATCAAAGTATCTCCCTTTTTGCTTAATTATGTAATACAACAAAGATAAGTCAAGCACGTAATGATCATGAGAATAAATAGACATATAATCAATGATGAAATGAAAAACATCCACAAGCTTGATCGATCCATATCTGAATGATGCTATTGTATGTAGATGATGGCTCATATTCATGACTGAAATTGACCATCTCTTTGTCTTCATGTGTAGCAGAAACATAAGTTAGGGCGACTTTACTTGGATCTTCAACATGGTGAATTTCATGGGATTCTTCTTCATAACTAAAACCATATTTCTCTGCGATCATGGCACATAAGGAATTTACTCTATGACATGTTTCAACAAGATCTAGTGTCAACAAATAAATAGGGTTTTCTTCAACATTCTCTTCATCTACAAGGGCTTGTTCTTCATCTTTGATTGAAATGTCACTGCCCCTTGAATGCTGAGAGGAGGTAAATGATCCCAAGAAAACATGTTGATTTCCCAAACAAGGGTAAATGGGGTAAGACACAACCTCATGTCTAGAGAAAAACTCCTCCCTCAGAATTAGGAAATGTTGTTTCTTTATCTGCAAATCCCCACCAAAAGTCTCAATATGAAAGTAATTCCATTTGGTAGTGTGGACCTCAGAGTGCCCCTAGATGGCCACGACCTGGTGTCTATCAAAATATGAGCACAATGGTTGAAAATCCTCACAGAACAAATCGACATCCCCAAAATGGTACATATAAAGGGATGATTGAAGATCACCCTAAGTATGATGCAACAAGTTATCCTTGAAGGGGCAGAACAAATTTGTAACTATATCATCACTAGGATGCCAAACATCTTAATCGTACATGCGTGAATACCGGTCCTATGATGATGACAAATCAAACCCTTTGACTTGAGAGCTACCCTCAATTTCATAATTTGGTTCTCTATAAAAAGTGAAACGACCAAAATCCCATCTACGTCTCTCTACTAGTATGAAATCATGAATGTGTAGATCAACCATGTCGCAGAGCTTCTGTAGAAGAACATTTGCATCATCACGGCTAATTGTTTCTTCATCTTTGTGTGTAGGAGGAATACAAGTTTGAAATACCTCACCCTCATCAAGTGGGAGCAAAGATAACGATGTCTCAACATGTTGTGCCTCGTCAAGATTCTTCTTTCTCTTTATATACATGCCCCTCCATCACCTCTTCATTACAAGGGGCTTGATCCTTAATACATAGTGCTTTGTTTACTTCCTTTCAAAAATATCTGTCACATCCAAGGGATCCTCTAATACTTATTCACTTCCAAGGTCATAGAATAAAGTATCATTAATATCTTTAAAAGGCTCACAACTCATCATGTTTTATTCTTGATGTGCAGGAGGAGAAGAGGTCGGGATGTCTTCATCAAGTGGACAAACATATATAAGCACTTCATCTTCATCAAATGTCTTGTTTGAATATTCGACATAAGAAACTTCATCGAGATCTTCTTCGAGATTTTATTCATCATCATCTATATAAAAACCTTCTCTGCTAAGAGTGTCTTTGAGCTCTTGGAAAGTATCTTGAAAATTCTGGGTAGCTGGCTGATAATGCCTGAGAAATTATTCAATGAGATTTGTAGAAGATGGGATACTATTCATCTTACATGAGTGTGCAATCCAACTCCTTGTACTTGATTCCAGTGATGATACAAAAATTTTCATTAGCACATCTTCATGTAGAACATTGAATCTTGAAGCATACTTCATATAATTGATGACATGGGTGACTGCTAGAGCTATATCGCCATTAAATTTAGGGCAAATTTCCCTCCACTCCGTGGAACAATGATTTGGATATCTGGGGATATTTTGAACATAAAGAGAAGGGTACACCTTATGTAATTCCCATGGTAAGTTTTGTGAGGCCATGGTTCCATTACTTAGGGTAATACCTCAATGGAGTCGCCAAATGAGATCAAGGCTTATCAAAGGATGGAAAGGTGGGTTCTTGGATGGTGGGGTCGTCAAATGAGCCTCAAGAAGAGCTCATCAAGGGTGGAAGGGGAAGGTCCTTTAGGTGGAGTTTCTAGGAAAGATAGGTGAAGGCTTTGTGATAGCTTTCCAAAGTGTCGTTAGGGTTTGTAAGAGGATTCAAAATCCTCCCTCGCAACGGTGCCAAAATGTTATCGCAAGTTGTAGGTTGGGAAAATTATGACCCAAACCACAATATAGAAAAAACTAAGAGAACACCTACCACTGTCACCTTATATAGTTATTCTCGTCACTTTAGAAGTGAAGTGATCGCCTCAAGGGGGGGATCCTAGGTGAACCTAGGGGGAAATGACATGGAAAGTGAGATAATGAGATGAATTCCCATATAGGTCAAGTTTCTAGATGGAAGGAGGGTTGGAAATTAGTCTCTATATTAGTCAATGGTTTCCAAGAAGTTCAAGCACCCGCGGGTGATGATATTACCTTCCTGAGACATAAGAAAAACCAATTGTACGAGATATATGTCAAGTGGACAAGCAAGTTAAGATTTTTGTCCCTAATTGCAACAGTCAACAAAAATATATATCAATGAACAAATTATTATTAGAGATTCCAAATAAATTCCAAAAGTCAATATAACGATGCAAGAGCTAAGCTAGATATAACTAGTACAAGTATAAATATCTAGCTTAGCTCTTATCCATGATCCATGGCTCCCGTTCCAAGTGTCCTCAACCATCACCAAACCCTATCCCTACTATGATGTCAAGCCCTCAGGGGTGACATTTTGGCCTTCTTATGCAAATGATTTGGGTGGTAGGGGCTAGGTTAGGTCCTCAATGATGTCTTCTAGGCATCCAAAGGAATTTCTTCATAATTCAACATGTGGGACCTAGTATCCAACCTGTGGGATTCAAGCCCCATGGAATCCCAAGCTAGGCTTGATCCTCCAAAACTATCCACCAGTTGGGTCCTGCAAAGACAAATGGATACACCCTCCAAGGATCTCAAGTAATATGCATCATGATGAGTAAATAAGATTGATAGAAGATCCATCTAATCATGTACATCCAAACCACCTCATCAAAATAAAACAATGCTCAAAGACCCTATGCAATTTTCCAATCTTAGGTATGGGAGGGTTGACAAAATGACCTATTGGGTGAATCATACCTCAAATTTAGGGGTGTTTCCTTAGGGGACCTCCTTCTAAGTAATGTGGATGAGGTTTCATGAATGGGGGGAATAATTTTGGGCATGGGGTTCATGACATACAAGGGGCTATAGTGTCTCATTTATGGGTGCATTTGTAGAGGGTGTGTTGTACCTTCATTTTCAATGCCACCTTTTAATTACAAGCCCATTTATTTCCTTTTATTCTTTTAGGATGTTTCCAGGTTGAAGCCAAGGTGGGGCTTCTACCTAAGCATGAAAAAAATGTGCCCACCTTGACTCTACCCTAGTCACATCATGCTTCCCCAAGTTAAAAACATGTGTCGGGCTTCTACCTAGGAAATAAAAATAGTGCCCACATATGCTCCAACCTGGTTGGAATTTTGTTATTAGTTATTCGTTTGTGGGTCCCATTAGTTTCTTATGAGAGACATTTTATTTTCCTCGAGGTCCATGGGAAAACATATAGAATGTTAATGATTTTTATTTTATCTTTTTCCAACTACAAGCCTTTGGGCCTTCATCCCCTTCTTCCCATGAAGTGAGGGACAACCCCTTCTTGGGTCAGTACACCCGAAAATCCCAAAAGGTAAGGAGATGAGGGGATGAAGTGTGGAAAATGACAAGTATGGTCGGGAATGAAACAATGAGTTATCAAGAGAACCTCCCAATAGAAATCATATCCCTAAGGGTGACCCACTTGCTAGGGCACAATTTCAACCACTAAAGTGAAACAGGGAAAAGAGCATAATGTCCAAGAAAATGTCACATAATCAAAAGAAGTATTAGATGTAACAAACTCAAATGCCTCAAATATTTAAATGACACTTACCATAATGCATGGATTGTACCTCATGGAGAAAGACCCAATGTATTCTGGAGGCTAGTTGATGTGGTGGATACAGTCATGATGATCTTGGAGTTGTGGTAGTGAGGTGGGTCTCTGCTTGTGCAAGTGGACATTGTCGATCAAGTTGTCTCTCGGTACTCCATTTCTGGAACCTAGGGGCCTCGAGACATCATATCCTTATTTATCCCTATGAGTTGGGGATAACAGGGCCCATGTCTCAGTGAAACCATCCAAGGTCATCCTCACCATCTCTTCATCCATCACGACCTCCTGAAATGTTGCCAACTGATCACGAACCTGAGTGATCTTGGTGACATAGTTGGTCACTGTATTTGATTTGTTCATATTGGGGTTTCTAAAATTTTCCCTCAACACCATATTCCTATTTACATTACTCCTCTAGAAAATATTTGTCAGAGCTTCAAACATTTCCTTGGCTGAATTCTTATCAGATAGGTGAGGAATCAAGTGATCCCTCACCACAAATGAGATGATCCTCCTGGATTTCATATCCTTTTTTATTATGGACTTCCAGTTCTTTTGGATTCATCGGTGGAGTCACAGTGGTATTTGAAAACTCCCACAACCTATTCTCCATGACAATCAATGTAAACCTCACCTTACAAGGAATGAGTTTAGATGCACCCTCTAACCTATCCTCAAGCCTCAAACTGGTTGTGACCATGTCCAAATTAAAATTTTAATGAAGAATAAAAATTGTTGGAATTTAGATCGTTTGTAACCTATGACAAAACCCTTATATCATCTCCTTCAGAGTGTTAACTCTGATACCATGTTAAATTTCCTTAAACCATGGTCATGCCAATTAATTCCTTGTAAATCATTGCTGAAATAAAATGCAGATATATTGAATAAAAACATATTGAGATTCTTAGCCAGAAATTGTAGTGGAAGTAAAAATAGGAAACCAAACACATGTACAAATATATTTTTGGGTAAATACCCCTAGAAAAACCCCCAAGGGAAAACCAACAATGAGATGATTTTATTATGAAAAAAATCAAGGCTCTCGTAAAATGGAAAATGACCCACTAAGATAAATAAAACTGCAGACCAACCTGGAGAAAACCCCGATTGAAAACCCTCTTCTAGATATGCAGTACTACTTGTTGTACCACGACTGTACGACTTGGTCGTATGTTGTATGACTTGTTGAGGGTTGTACGACTGCTACCACAACCTGTATGGTCTTGGTATTTACATTGTGTGATGGCCTGTGGGTCGTTGTATGACCCTACCCGCGTGTTATATAGTCTACATGCCCTCCTCTTCTTTTTGTACGACCTCCCTGGAAAATGACTCGATCTTTGCCTTGATGGTATGACCCTCCCGAGTCTCTCATGGCTCATGTATTCTCCCTCTCACTCTCTATGACCCGCAGAATGAAATCCCTTATTCACTCTATGAGTCACTGATTCCAAATCAATGTGTGTCTCCTCCTCTCCCTTGATTTCCTTTTATAATCTTGAGTTGAACCCTGACCCTAATATCCAAGGTGATCAATGGATGAGATTAAATTTCCCTCACTTAAGATCAATGACTAAGATTCATTTAATTAACTTAAACTATCAATTCCAAAAACTTTGACATTTCATTTAAATTAACCTCCATTAATTCTAAAATGATATTCACTTTAATAATTAAATTATTAAAGTGAATTTTCAAAATTCTGACAAGTATTAATGATGACTTCCACATATTAGACATAAACCAATGTAGAAGTACCTGTCCAAGCTACAAAACATCAACAAATATTATATATATATTATACATAATATAACACTAATACATAATACATTGATATGAATTGAGTTATATTACAAATTTTAAAATAATACATAATATAATACTAATACGTAATACATGGACATAGAGGTGAGTTGATTTATATTTAAAATTTAAAAAAATACATTAATGTGAATTGGGTTGGGACTTGTATTATATGTGACATGTGATATGTATAGTATAATATAATACCCAACACACTCCCACTTCAACGTACAACTCATAAATATGAACTCCACCGACTCTCATTTCTCATTCAACGTATTTTTATATACTTTTTAATATAAAGTGTTTAATGTATGAATGGATGTGAGTTATATATATATATTCAAAAGTAAAGTAATTCAGTTTATAAGTATGAAGTATGTTAAGAGTACTTTGGTTTATGGAAATATTTATATTATATTTCGAATTAATTTGTGAGTATTTTTTTTATTATGGTTATTTTTCTTAAAGCATTATCATAGTTAATTATAGATTTTCATTCACCATTAAAAATGTGATAAATAAACATTTTTAACTCAAACAATTTCAACTAATTATCATGGGATTATGTTATCCTCTAAAATGTGATTGGTTCTTTTAAAGTTGATTTTGATAGTACATTTTTTTTTTTTTTGAGTCACAAAAAAATGTTTTTCAAAAAATTTCTCATAATATCCATGTGCACTAAATTTTATTCCACCTTCAATGCTAACTAGTATGTTTCTTTGGCCCAAAGGGGTTGGATCCAATGGTGGAAAGCGATGAGTTTTTCACTGTTGGGCAAGGTTCAATTCTTGTGAGGGTTTTACCTGGAGCCATGGGGGCACCTTGAGGTAGTGGTCGAACGTGTGGTTGCACCCAGAGATACTATATTAAATGGTATCGTGACCCGTGCACACATGAGTGGATCAAAGCCCACCCCCATGTCCTTCAAATTTTTAGGGAAATTGATATGGACCGATTGCACTCTAGTGCAACCTCGATCTGACTAGGGTTCGCCCCAGCCGCCACCATGGACGCTCAGGGGGGAGGGGAGCCGCCGCCCCCTCCTTCTCCATCCTCCTCCTTTCGAAAGCTAGTCACAGCCTGCAACAAGAAGCTTCCTCCTTCAGTTCCCCCAAGCCTCATTAAGAAACTAGACGTTGTCCCGGAGATTGACCTGCCCCCCCCCGAACATCCTATGAAGGTCGCTCTTTCCCTCTCAGAACGAGGACTTGTTGGTCAATTCATGGGGCTCTGGCTCTCAACCAGATCCACAGACAATTGGATTCAAAGGAACTAGAGACCGCTGATCACAAACAGTGTAACGTGCTATGCAGTCGGGAGAGGGTATTTTATTTTCGAATTCATCTCTCAGGAGGATAGAGACTTGATCTTCAGAAACGGACCGTACTTCATGGGCACCCAAGCCCTCTATTTGAATCGATGGACCCCAAGCTTTGATCCCGCCTCAGAAGTGCCTAAAGACGTCCCCGTCTGGGTTAGACTCCCGAATCTGCCAATACACTGCTGGAACCCCTCCTCGCTTCAAGTAATCGGAAATGGACAGGGGCGTTACATTGATCGAGCAGACCCAAGAGACCAGTACTCTTGCGCATGGATTTGTGTGGAAGTTGACCTGGAGGTAGGTCTACCGGAAACAATAAAATTAAAAGTTGGGGATTGGCACCACCTCCAAAAGCTGGATTACGAACAAATCCCGTTCAAGTGTAGAGGTTGTCATGAATACGACCACTTCCAAAGGAACTGCCCAAAGAACCCTATTACAGAGAAAGAAGGGGATGAAGGCTGGAAACAGGCTCGGAAGGGGAAATCCAAAACGAAAGGACCAAGAAATGAAAAGACAGCCCCAACACAAGGCAAAAACTCAGGAACCAAGGAGACTGAGAACAACTTCAGTATATTGGCTAAGGAAACTGGCGAAGAGGAAGCAGATCCAAGTAAAGATGCCCAAGAGGAAGGAGCAAGAGGAAACCAGACCCCTTTGGACAAAGGAAATCAAACAGCAGAAGAAGAAGGGGAGAAAAACAAATCCCCCCAAAGGATGGAAGGAAGTCAGGACATAGAGGAAGGGGAGATCTCAACAGGAAGCGACTTAGAAGGCGCAAGTGAAGCTTGGGCCACCCCAAAGAAAATGGGAAGAGGCAAGAAAACCAAAAATGAAGAAAGAGACCAGGAAACATACAAAGACGTCCTAAAGGGTTCACAACCAACCATCAAACAGCTGATCAACATTCGACATAATAGAAAGCAAGCCAAAGCCTCCCAAGGAGGCCGCTCCTCCCCCCAAGGTATTTAATGATTCTAACCTCCTGGAATTGTAGGGGACTTGGTAGCAAAAGGAAAGAGGAAGCACTCAAGGATATAATCAAAGCTTCGAAAGAAAACATCCTACTCCTCCAGGAGACCAAGATGAGTCAACAAGACTCACTCAAAACTTCGTTGAACGTTTGGAGAGGCAGCCAAGGAATAGCCGAAAATGCCAGAGGTGCCTCAGGAGGGCTCTGCACTCTGTGGAACACCTCCAAAATAGATCTGATCAGCTCTGACACATGCATGCACTGGATTCACACCAAACTCCTTCACAAAGACTTGGGTTATCGGGTAAGCATCTTCAATATATATGTGCCGCAACATATAGAGGAAAAAAAACACTGTTGGGAATCCCTAAAAAACTTCTTGCAGCAAAATGAACTTGACAATATCATTCTCGGTGGGGATCTAAATCTAACCCTGGATCAAAAGGAAAAAAGGGGGGGATCCATCGTGAGAGACCCGGCTAGAGAATGGGTGGAAGATCTAGTCTCAGCCTGGGACCTTATAGATATCAAGCCTGCCAAAGGACTCTACACGTGGAAAAACAAAAGGGTAGGCCCTGGGCACATTGTTGCCAGACTAGATAGATTCCTAGTCCAAAGTTCCTTTCTTTAACTGGGACTCACAACCACTGCAGAGATCCTGCCCCATAGTGTCTCAGATCACAAGCCCATCCGCTTAGAAATCAGAATCAACCAAGTCCAAGGACCCATCCCTTTCAGATTTAACCCGACTTGGATCCAAGACAAAGACTTTCTCCCTCTTGTTTCCAAAACGTGGACCAACATTGTTAAAGGCTCAGCTTTTTATGTCTGGGAAGAGAAACTAAGAAGGCTAAAGAGAGCTCTAAATCTTTGGGCAAAGAACCAACAACCAAATCCAATCGCCTCGCGCATAGAAGCCCAAATGCAACTCGAAAACCATCAGTTGGAAATGGAAAACAAAGAGGTCACGCAAGAGTTCTTGCAACAAGAAGACGACCTTCAAAGACAATGGCATAGAGCCTGCAGAGAGGAGGAAAGCTACTGGAGGCAAAAATCAAGAAGCCTTTGGCTGAAAGAAGGAGATAAAAATACAAGCTACTTCCACAAGCAGGCGGAGGCAAGGAAACACTACAAAGCAGTGACAGAAATACAAGTCCAAAATAAAACAATTGCAGACCCAGAAGGCATAAAACAAGTAGCCTTTGAAGCCTTTGAGGCGCTCTACTCAGAACCACAAGGGACAGAAATAGACCCGCAGATGTACCCTCTCTCCATTATTCCAGGCCTCATAAAGGAGGATATCAACATCAAGCTGATTAAGGATGTATCACATCAGAAAATAAAGGAGGCCCTGGATCAAATGAACCCAGATAAGGCCCCAGGCCCGGATGGTTTCACTGCCAGATTCTATCAGCAGTGTTGGGAAATAATCAAAACGGATCTAACCAAAATGATCAAGAAATCGCAACAGAGCAACATGCTGGGTGGGAGCACCAATTCGACCTTCCTGGCACTTATCCCGAAAGAGAAAGGAGCAGTCTCCTTCAACCGTTTCAGGCCAATCTCCCTTTGCAACACAAGCTACAAAATTCTAACAAAAGTTATAGCCAATAGACTCAAAACAATCCTCCCTCTCATCGTCCCAAAAAACCAAGGAGGCTTCATCAAAGGCATGCATATTGCCGACAACATCATCCTAGTTCAAGAGGCCCTACACTCAAGTGTCCGGAGGAAAGACAAAGGTATGATAATTAAACTGGATCTCGCCAATGCCTTTGATAGAGTTAGACATAAATTTTTATCTGAAGTAATGAGAAAGTTTGGTTTTGACCCGTCCTTTGTAAATTGGATAAAATCTTGTATTGGATCACCATGGATAGCCCCGATGGTGAATGGGAAAGTAACAAAGTTCTTCCAAGCCTCTTAGGGCTTAAGGCAAGGGTGCCCCCTTTCGCCCCTTCTCTATGCAATCCAAGCTTCAGTTCTAAGCTATCAGCTGAGAAATTCCCAAGTCCAAAATAACCTCCAGGGACTAAGAATCGCGCAAGGGGTGAAAGATATAAATCATGCGCAATTTGTGGACGATACGCTTATGTTGGGAGGGGCAAGTCCTATAATAGCAAAGAAGTTTAAAGAAGAGTTGGAAGCTTACGCTGCAGTCTCAGGAAGTGAAATAAGCCAGACCAAAAGAAAAATTTATGGATGGAATATTACGCCAAATGAAATGTTGGGAATCACAAGAGTTTTGGGGATGGAAGGGCACACCAACTGGGAGGCCTTCAATTACCTGGGAATTCCCATATTCAAATCTGCCCCAAGAGCTTCTCACTGGAGCCATCTGATAGACAAACTAAAAAAACAAAATTTCCTCCTGGGGGGCGAACTGGTTAAATCTAGTAGGGAAAGATGTCCTGATTAAATCCGTGTTGACCAGCATCCCCATATATTAGAGCTCGTTGCTATTATCCCCTGCCTCTGTCATCCAAAAAATGGAAGCACTACAAAGACGCTTCTTGTGGGAAGGAGGAAAATAGTCACGAAGGAAAATGCATCTGATAAACTGGGAAAAAACCTCAAAACCCTTCTTGGAAGGTGGCCTTAACTTTAAAATAACCCAAGCTCAAAACCTGTCTTTGGGGGCAAATTTTCTTTGGATGATGGTCACTGGAAAACCAACTTGGAGCAAACTGGCACTTTGGAAAAAATACTTTAGGGGGCCTAGGGACCGTTGCTTAGATTTTCCATCCAGGGAATCAAAAGGCTCCCCTATTTTCACACTCTGCAAAAAGGAATTGCCCCACTTCAGCCCTCATCTCACTTGGGTTCCAAGAAATGGAAAGAAAATCAAAATTTGGCAAGACTCAATTATGGGTGATCCCCCCCTAGAGCTGAGACAGGATCTGCTTCGTCTCAAGGATTGGATGGAAAGCCAAAACATAATTACTCTCTTTGACATCTCAATTTGGGGGGAGGACAAGTTCATGACTTGGCAAGGGTGGGAAGTGCCCAACAGACCCCCTGATCTTGAAAGGGATTGGTGCACCCTACAACGTTGTCTTCAAGGGAAAGCCCCCCTAAGGAAAAAAGGAAAGGACGAAAGAGGCTGGGGAGGGAATGTCAAGGCCTACACCACAGCAGAGGGCTACCACCTCATCACCAGCGTCCCCATCGTCCTGCCCAATCCGGTCATCTGGAGAGCAATCTGGCAGTCCAAGTCCATCCCAAAAATTGACTTTTTCATTTGGACCCTTGCACACAACAGTATCCAAACAGGGGGAAACCTCAAAAGACGTGGTTGGGAAGGTCCCTACAGGTGCCCCTTATGTCTAATTGTTGAAGAATCTACAGACCACCTCCTTCTCAACTGTGTTTTCTTCAAAGAAGTCTGGAAGCTAGCAACAGGAACACAAAGTGCCCTCAGCCTCCCCCCTGACATAAGAAGTCTCCTCCTCCATTGGGACTCCTATTACCCTTTCAATTTTAAAAAAAGAAGCCAAGCCTTTGCTACGTGGAAAGTTCTCCCAAATTTCATCATGTGGAACCTATGGTTGGAAAGGAACAACATAATCTTCAGGGACAACAAAAGAAGCATAGCCCTTGTCGTCACCAAAATTCACGCACTCTTTGGTGAATCTGCACCTTATCTATGCAATTCAAAGAACAACCACATGCTGGAAGCATCAGAGGAACTCTGGTTAAGCCAGTTCAAAATCCAAGGTCACATGGGCAGAAAGGATATCACCCCAATCAAAGAGGAATGGGAGATCAGGAAAGGAAAACATGATTTCGCCAATTGGAAAAGAAGGAGAAAATCCCATATCCTATCCTTTGATGGGGCTTCGAAAGGGAACCCGGGCCAAGCTGGAGGAGGGGGGATAATTGAAAATCCCCTTGAGGCTATGACAATAAACTAGGCATTGGGTTTAGGAATAGAATCCAACAACATAGCAGAGGCCTTGGCTCTCTGGCAAGGGCTAATTCAAGCAAAAATACACAGGATCCAGGACCTGATTATAATTGGTGACTCCAGAGTGATAATACATGCAATAATTCATCATTCTAAAACTCAGAGTGCGAATCTCAATAACCTTTTGGACAAAATTCATCTCTTGTTAAGGAACTTCAACTCTTATAAGCTATATCATGTGTTAAGGGAACTGAATGGGAAAGCGAACGAGGAAGCTAACAGAGGCACACTTTTGGAGCTGGGAATTTTGAAGGTGAACGAAACGGTTTCTAGTGTGGCACTTCCTTGAAACATGATAGTCGCCCTCCTAACGCAAAATCAAAGGCAAGCTAAGTCAGTAGACAGGGAAATCGAGGAAATCTCTCAGGTCAAGTCGCGTCAGAGCAAGTTATTGGACGGGGGGACAAGGCACACTACCATGAGGAAGAGAGCTGCAGATATGGTGGAGACAGGGAATCCGCTCGACCATACCTCACGGATTCAGCAAATCGAAGGGAAATCATGAGTATGGATGCAGGAGGAAATAAAATGAAGACGACCCCTCAGTCTCATCCCATTCTAACACAACGATTTCGTGAGTCTCCTCTAGTGAAGATCAGGGAGAAAGCAGAAGGGGAAGACGACCAAGAATGGCTTCAAGTTCGAACAGCAAGCCGAGCACTGAGGAGAGGCTCAAAGAGATGGATAAAATGCTGGAAAATTTAAAGCAGCTGCTGCAATTTTAGCTGGATTTTCTTGAGAACTTGGATTCAGAAGCAGGAAGGCGAATGGATAAGTTAGAAGAGGACATCACCACTGCCAAACTCGGGTTTACAGAAGAGCTGGGTAAACTACACAGGGAACTCAAGAACCCCCAAAAGGAATTTGAAGAACGAATCGATCAGCTGGAGGCAAAAATGGCTCAGCTCAACAACGATTGGAAGCAAGATCCCATGAACTAAACCAGTCTGGTAGCAGTCTTTTAGCAAGATCTCTCTTCAGCAAGTATGGCATTTTGTATAGAAGCCAACGTTGTAAATAACTATGTACGTGGTTAAGGTCATGATAGAATTTTAGTTCAGGATTATAGTCTACAACTATAGGATTAGGAGGACTCTTCAGAAAGGCAGACACAAATACAATTGTGGCCTATTTTGTAACCGAATCTGTGGCTAGTCCACTCTTTTTTATGCAATATCACTAACCGTTTTCGTAAAAAAAAACTAGTATGTTTCTTTGATATAGTGCATCTTATACAAACTCATTTCATAATGAATAACAAAATTCAAACCATTTGAATACCTTGAAACTTGTCAATATTATTCCTCTTCACATCGAACGCATCTAGAAATTTTATAAAACTCTTTTTTGTACTCTTCTACACTTTGATCATACTATCTCAAATTCTACAACTATTTGAACACCCTCTATTTGTAATCTACAAGAAGTATTTTTTCTCAAATATTTATGACCATCTAACTCAAACTTTTAATCTTCTATTTACCCTTTTGAATTAATGTTACACACAATTCCACCATATTGTAGCATGATTCATAAACTTTGTATTGACAGATTTGGCCTTTGTAAATATTTTATGTTTTCAAATTTGAGGTGGAACTCTCTCTTGCTTAGCTACTTTATTAATGTTTTTGAATTCATATGTCCATCAAAATATGAAACCTTAACCTTCTTACCACTTTTGTTCTTTAGAAATATCATCAATTGTGTTGCAACATATCATTTTTTACGTCAATTTCTTCTTCTTTTGGTTTTGAAGTCATTTTCCTTGAATTCTCTACCTCAACACTCTAGTTTCTCTCTTGGTTGACTTTTTACAATTTTAAATCACTATCTCTTAGAACATGGAAACCTAATTCATATTGCAACATCACTATTTATTCATTTAAAAAAAACTAAATATCCAACTTCTCCAAGATCTTGATCTTCATATTACATTTCTTCATGTCCAATTTGTTTCTTCTAGTTCCTCTAGAACCATTCAAAACTATTTCATAGTCACATACTAACCACCCACATGTATCCATTATTTATTCTAGATTGGAAACATGTGATCATTGTAAAGAAAAAAACCCTCATATCTACCCACAATAAGTAACTAAATGAACTCCAAGTTGTGGTTAGGTTGTACTCCCAACCTCCTCCATGCATTTTGTGGCCACTGACATGATTCCATGCTTCCTTTAAGACTAGATGAGTTAGAGAGAGGAAAATGCATATATGTTCCCTATAACTCCATCCTCAGTTATAATAAATGAAAATATTATTGATTCTTTAAAATTGTTACAATGAAAATAAAAGTTTAATGTTACCTACATAAATGGCATCCTCAACTATTTTAAAAAATAATAATCTAAGGATTATAAATTATAATTAGTTTCAAAAAATCATAAAAATGCTTTCCAAACTCATTGGATTTCATGAGTTTAAAGTCTTTCTCTCTATCCTCACAATTTCACGTACCACCTTTAAAGCCACTATGAATAATTATTTTCGATCTTTGTTGGTTTTTGGGACTCATGAGATATTATTGATATTTTCTTTATTATAATTCAACCCGTCACAACATTTATATACATACCTAAACAATATGCCATCTCTTGGCCAGATGTGGTCTACAGTTACTAGTTATGAAAAAAACCTCTCCTAAATGACAAAGATTAGTAAAACTTATGCCATTGACCTTGAAATTAGTTCATCATACATCTAACTTTATCTAATAACTTTTAAAATTTTAGTCTCCATAAACTAATCTCACATTAGAACTTTTCATACCCTATTACATTAAATGGATATATATTTAAACATTTGAACTAGATCTGGAATCCATGTATATGCACACCACCTGGATTACTTGTTTATATGGTGTGTCAATGCTTGCATGCATAATTTCGTAGTTGTGTCCATTATAATTATAATATAAGTATAATGAAAAAAAGTGGGAGAGGGTAAGGTGTGGATGAATATGCAAGGGATGTCATCATATTGATCCAAGTGAATATTGGTGGCCATCGACCTATTCCAACTGGCTCCTCTTGAAAGTTTTTAGTTTAGCCACGTTTATCTGTAATGATGACATTTCTTTGTAATTGTGGTTTTTTCACTTTCGGGGCTATCCTAAATCCCTACACAACATCCAGGTGGATATTGGTGGCCACCCACCTATTCCAACTGGATTATTCTGGAAGTTTTCATGTTAGTACATCTTTTTGTACTTCCAGGGCCGTTATGGGGCTCTAAACAATGTTTTTTTTTTATTACCATAGTAAAACTATAAATAAAGTTAGATTTTTATGGCATAATGTGTATTTATCAAAAATACCTTTCCAACGAGCTATCATGTGCCTAAAACAGAGGTCGTATGCAAAAGTTACGACCCCGACAAGTTGAGGTACCAACTTACCCATTGGGACCCATATAACTTTTGTTGTTTCATATCTTAGGTTTAGGTTTTTGGATGTCTAGGGTTTTGGAATTCATGAGTAATGTTAAAAAGGACTTTGGATCCTCATTGTAATCATTCTTCTCATACGGATGCACGTAGCAACCACGTCTCTTCTTAGAGATAGCTACCACCAGTCGAGCAAGTTATTTTCAGTTTTGCAGTTTTAAAGTTTCAGCCTATTTTCTTTATTCGATAGAAGTTATTGTTCATTAGATATTTGTGTTTTTCTCCATATATATGTGTTATTGTATTCAATATGTTATTCATTTCATTCTGCTATTTCATTCCTCTCATAAATCCATATCAGTGGTATCAGAGCGACCTGCTCTTCATTTGTTTTTCTTTGTGCATGTCCCCGACAAGATATGGGTACAAGAAGTTGGGACTCAAACCAGTCAATCCTTTGCAAGATTGGTCGCGCCGAACCTGAAAACAAATCATGGCGGGAAAGAAGAAAGATGACGGAGCATGAGATCCTTTTAAAATGTTGCGTGAGGAATCCCTTGCACGATAAATGAACGAAATGATGGACAACTTTGCACAAATCCTTCGATGGCTTCCCATAGGAGACGCATCTTCATCAAGCAACCATTCAACCCTCAACAAGGTGCAATTAATTTTGATATTCCATTATTTGAAGGACTGATAGATGCATATGTTGTAGATAAATGGTTGAATCTTCTCCACAATTTTTTCGATAGAGAAAAGATTACTTTTGCACTCCTCAAGGCCATCCCGCATGTTAAGGACTGGTGGGATACTTACTCTGAGAAAAGGCCCACAGAGGAATATGCAATATTTGCAGTCACCCCCACATGGGATTCCTTCACGGATTCCATTAAATAACAATACTAACATGTTGGAAGCTACAAGGACCAGTACAAAAGATGCACCACACTGCGTCAAGAAAGGGACCAGATAGTACTAGATTTCACCAATATTTTCCATACCCTTCGCACCAAATTGGGTATCAAATAATTTGAATGACATCTAGTGCTCAAATACCATGCCTATCTACATAGATACATTCAAACATAAATGGATTTTCTAGACATCGCATCGTTAGGTGTGGCTTATAGATATGTTTTCAAGATCGACCAGAAATTTAAGCAGAAGAGGGGAGAGTTTGGATCTGCAAACTCCTCATAGTCGAAGCAGGGAAAAGGCGACCCCAACCCATAAAAAAAGGGACAGAGAAAATATGTCCACTCTCAGGACAACCAGTCCAAGCCGCAACCCAAGAAGGGTAATTAGAAGTTGAATGAGGACATGGGAAAGAGGTGTGAATACCATAAAATCCCTTGGCACAACACCGAAGAATGTCGCTCCAAGCAGTCACTGGTGGCTGAAGTGAAAGCATCTGAGTTAGAGGCATATTATAACACCGAATCAAATCCAAAAGGAGGGAAGTGGATTATCGATGTCAAACCCAGTGCCACTGTCGCTACCACCAAAGTCCAGCCAAGCGACCCAGAAGAACCAGAGGAATGGGAACACCTTTTTCACTCACGGATGTCAGTAAGGGGGCTCCGCTTCATTTCATTGTCGATAACGGAAATCAGAAGAACTTGATCTCAATAGAGTTCGTCAAGCAGTTGGACCTACATATGACACTGCACCCACAACCCTATGCCATCGGCTAGCTTCGCCAAGGAAGAGATCTATGCGTCAGCCAACAATGTCGTCTGCCCTATGGCATCAAGCCCTTCAAAGATGAGGTATTGTGTGATATTGCTCAGCTTGAATTTTGTGATTTTTTTTAGGCCAACAATATTTGTGGAAGCGGCATGTTGTGTATGAGTCTATACCCTGCAATGTTATTATTACTTTGGGTAGATAATTTTACAGGATACTAGAGGTAGCAACGCCAACCGCTATTTATTTAATCTATTCTAAGCAATGTAGTAAGGTCATTTCACAGACCAAAAAGTTTGTCTTCTTTGTGATCCATACTCATAGTAAGAAGAAGGTCGATGCCACATTTGTGACCTCTACACAGATCCTCTCTTTGTAGCAGAAGAAAGTGAATGGGATCATGGAAGAGTACATAGACATATTCTCCTCACTCATTGGAGTATTGACGCACTGCCAATTCAAGCATCCAATTGATCTCACCGCCGGTGCACCTCTGCCTAATGGACCAGTATATCATCACTCACTTATGGAAAATGACGAAATCAAGCATCATATCCAAGATTTTCTTCAAAAGGGGAACACCAGAACCAGTCGATTTTACTGGTGCAGAAGAAAGATGGGACCTGGAATAATAGTCATAAAACGGTACCCAATTCCCTGAATTGATGACCTTCTTAACCAACTCAAGGGGGGAAATTTCTTCAACAAGATTTACCTAAAGTCTAGCTACCACCAGGTTCCCATCGAATCGACCGATGTATGGATTACAAATTTCAAATCTAAAGAAGATCTCTTCAAAGGGTTGGTCATGCCCTTTGGCTTAAAAAATGCTCTAGGAACTTTCATGAGGTTGATGGATGATGTATTGAGACCCTTCACCAACTCTTTTGTGGTGGTATATTTGGATGACATCCTCATCTTCAGCTGAACTTGGGAGGAGTGCATGCATCATATTCAATAGGTTTTGAACACTCTGCGACAAGCTATAATCCAACTTGGAAAAATGATCCTTTGGAATGAACAAGGTCCAATACTTGGGATACATTGTTGATGAGCATGGGGTACATGTGGATCCAACTAATATCCAAGTCATCCATGATTGGCCACCCCCGACCACACTAACTAATCTTTGGAGCTTCTTGGGACTTTCCAACTTCTATCGATGGTTCGTGTTGGGATTCTCCCATATTGCATGGGCCCTCAACCGAGTGACCAAGGGGGGTGGCAAGGTAAAGTTCGCATGGGGGAAAGCACAACAATGAACATTTGATGATCTGAAGCATCACTTGTGCTCAAAGACAGTACTCTCCTTACTCAATTTGAAACAACCATTAGAGATTGAGACTAATGCATCTGACTATGTTGTAGGTGCAGTTCTCACTCAGCACAGTCATCCAGTATCATACTATAGTTAGACACTCTTAGATATCGTCCGAAAATACCTCACTTATGACAAGGGAATATATTCCATTGTGAAATCTTTTCATTAATGGAAACATTACATTTTTGGAAATGAGACAATCATCCACATTGATCACAAGCCTTTGTAGTTCATATAGAAACAAGGGAAGTTGCAGAATGATTTCCATCAAAAGTGGTCCACAGACCTGCAACAGTTCCATCTCAAGATCAAGTATACGACAGGAAGTACAAATCATGTTGTTGACAATTGTATTCAACCTCCCGTTGCTGCACTCACCACCGTGCTTCATTCTTGTGGGCATGAGGCATCTGAGTGGCCCCAACTTTATCAGTGAGATCCTGACTTCGCCACCACCTATCAGCTCTTGGGTATAGGGATGAATGTAACCGATTTCCACATTCAGGATGGACTGTTATGTCATTTGGGCCACCTCTGTGTTCCCGCAAGCGAGTGTGAAAAGATGATTTGGGAGGCTCACTACATTCGAATGGTAGTACATTTTGGCGTGGATAAAACTGTGGTCATTCTAAAGAAACATTTTTATTTTCCAAAACTTCAACATGACATCAACAAGTATATTAGATATTGAACTTCTTGTTCCATTTCCAAGCCTGTCATCAAGAAACAAGGATTATACACCCCTCTTTCTACTCTCGAGAGGCCTTGGGAATCCATATTGATGGATTACATGTCTAGCCTTTCGTCCACCAAGAAAGGAAATGATTGTGTATTTGTGATGGTTGATCGGTTTTTGAAGATGGCCATTCTCACAGCCTACAAGAAGAGAATCATAGTGTAAGATACTGCCAAGATATTCTTCGAATGATTGTGGATCCATTTTGGGATACCATAGACCATCATCTCATATCGAGACAACATTTTCCTCAACACATTCTGGTTGAGTCTCTGGTCACTATTGGACACCAAGCTCACTAAATCCATTGCCTTCCACCCTCAAACCGATGGCCAAACAGAGGTCGTCAATAAGATGATTGTGCACATCCTACATATGTATAACTCTAAGAATTCGCGTACATGGGATGAGAGTCTCCCCTATGTTCAACACAACTACAATATGGCTCTCCATAGCTCCACTAGCCATAGCCCATTTCAGTTGCGGATGGGATTTCAACCCTTGGGTCCCATTGATGTTCCACTACCTCTTGCAATCACACAATAAGAATTTTCCCATGTTCAGTCTGAGGCCGATAAAGCCACCATATTCATTTAGCAGATTCAACACATCCACCAACAGGTCCATGAGATTTTGCAGAAATTCAATGCTAAGTACAAGTAGCTACATGATCAACACTAAGTACTACACAAGTTTCAGGTGGGAGACAAGGTTTGGTTACATTTGCAGAAAGAGCGCCTTACAGGGCCCCATTGGAAGCTCCATCCACTTTGATATGGGCATTACACTATCACCAAGGTTGTGGGTGACAATGATTTTGATCTTAACAATCCCCCCTTCCTTGGCTTGCACCCAATGTTCAATGTGGACCTCCTCCGACCATATTTTCCACCATTATTGGACAGTTTGGAGATCACAAAACAATTGACACCAATAGATCTCAACCCTAACTACATGGAATATGCATCCACTGATCAGATAGTGGAAACAGAGGTCAAGGGCACTCACCAATAGAGGATCCATATTTATCGGGTTGTTAAGGCAAGCCAACTCCTACACTAAGGAAAGTGGCTCACCCGGGGCCAAATTCAACAAAAATTTCCTCACCTAATGGGGGCACTCAACGCAATGGAGACCATTTATTTGTAATGGGGGAGGATTGATCTAGGTGGATATTGGTGGCCATTGACCTATTCCAACTGGCTCCTCTTGAAATTTTTCAGTTCAAGCACGTTTCTCTTTAATGATGGCATTTCTTTGTAATTGTGGGTTCTTCACTTCCAGGGCTATCCTGAAGCCCTACACAACATCCAGGTGGATATTGGTGGCCTCCCACCTATTCCAACTAGATTATTGTGGAAGTTTTCATGTCAATACATCTTTATGTACTTCCAGGGCCGTTTTGGGGCCCTAAACATTGTTTTTTTGGCTTACCACAGTCAAACTATAAACAGAGTCAGAGTTTGATGGAATAATGTGTAGTTATTGAAAATACCTTTCCAACGTGATAGCATTCGCCTAAAACAAAGGCCGTATGCAAAATTTACGACCCCAGGAAGTTGAGGCACCAACTTAATCATCGGGGCCCACATAACTTTTCGCGTTTCATCTCCTAGGGTTAGGTTTTTGGCTATATAGGGTTTTGGCATTCATGACTAATGTTAAAAAGGAATTTGGAGCCTCATTGTATTCATTATTCTCATATGGATGCGCATAGAAGCCACATCTCTTCTCAGGGATAGCTACCACCATTTGAGCAAGTTGTTTTCAGTTCTGCAGTTTTACAGTTTCATCTTATTTTTCTTATTCAATAGAAGTTATAGTTCATTGGATATCCGTGTTGTTATTCGTATCTCTATGTTATTGTATTCAATATGTTATTCATTTCATTCCTCTCATAAATACAGATCACATATATTGCAAGTTTTGAATAGTGACCATTAAACACGAAACAATCACTAATAGAAAAAAAAATGGAAGCCTTGGGGCTCTTTAATCAAATGCAAGTTGAAGGGTGTAAAACCCAACTCAATCACCATGTTTAGTGCCATGCCTATTTGTGTTTATTTATTGGCTCTACAACAAGGTAATCATATCCATGATTATGCAATAAGGATGGCTACCACCATGAAGCCTTGGAATTCTTCAATGAAATGAAAATGGTGGATAATCCAACTCAATCACCATGTTTAGTGTTATACTTGTGTTTTATGGTTACTTTATCTATCATGTTTTCAATATGGTTACAGGTCAATAGGGGGAAGACACCTATGAGAAAGGGAAATATTATATCAGAGGGTAGTAGTATAGGTCCACAATGTCCATGATCCTCCACCTTACACATTAGTTCTCAACCAACACAAGTAATATATTAGTGAAGCATCCATATTTAATGTTCAAGTGGAATCAATGCCTATTTAATTTTGTGGAAGCACTACCTATTTAAGATTTCTTGTTGGTAGGTTGAGCCCCTATCGATAGGGCACACTGAGAAGAATGGATCATTATATAATATGAATAGATCATCCAAAAACAAGTTAATTTACTAAGAAGAATGGATCATTATATAATATGCAATTAAACTTGATGAACATAATAATTTCATGATTAGTAAAGTCAATATTTATTTTCTAGTTTAAAAATAAATGACAATTTTTTATTTGTTGCAACAAATTTTGGTTGATTCTTGTACTCTCCAATACAAAGTTGGTCCTAATAATAATCCTCATATGCCAATAGATTTACCATCCACCATTATATCTACAACCCATAACACTACACCCATAAAAAAACCCTTGCCTCCATCTCATGAAACCACAACCACAAACAACCCCCATAATCCATCACATGACATGCCCACAAAAAAACCCTAACCTCCATCTCATCGCATGCCCAATAATCATGATCTTAGTCTTGGTACTACCCTCTCTTTTGCTTCATTAATTATGTTCATAGTATAGGGGAAATGCCCATCGACAAGGATGGAATTTCAAATCAGATACAATTGTCATTTTAAAGGTTTTACCGTAATAATCAAACATATTTCACCATTTACTTGTATTTTATGATGGGTAATAAAAACTTTAAACTATATTGAATAGCCAAAATGTCCCATGATGGGAATTTTCCCTATCAAATTCTAACCCTGCCCATAGACTTGGATTTGGACAATGATGAAGTCCCCTTGAAAGAATGACAACTTCCCAAGAAAAATAAATTTTATGTTGACTTGTATGAAAAGGAATATAACCTTTTTTCAGCCACTATTAGAACATCCTATGATTCTTGAGCCTCAAAAAAAATTGAGAGAGAAGATTAGGAAGTTTGTGGTGGAACGATGTGGACTAATATTCAACAAACAAATTCCTATTCATTCTATCATTGGAAAACATTTTTGGTAGATATGGGACACATTGCAAAGGAAGGTGTCATATAACCTTCATTATGAACATCCTTCCTTTATTTCATAATAAGAGTGGGTAGTTGTAAATGTTGATGCAAGTGGGGGGAATAAAGAAATAAGGGAAAATACAAAAACTTATAGGTTTAATTCAATTAAAAAAATTGATTGTGAGATGTTGGTATAGAACTCTACATGAACATTTAGTAGAAATACCACCAAGTCTAGGATTTATAAAATTGGTTACCACCACCTTGGTATCGTATTTACCTCTATCTCCATCTATAAACATTGATATCATATTTACCTCTATCTCTGTCTTGACACAATTATGTTATGTTTTCCAATCCTAACAACCCAAAACTTACAAAAATATAAAGAATACTCGCTTAACTTGAGAGTAGCTACTAAAAAGGGCTACAATTCCATGGTAGAATTAAATCATGGTGAGTCCAAGATCAAGGGTTAGAGTCAAGATTCAGGTACATTTCTGGAAATTATTTTATAGTTATAAGATATATGATTGATTCCAATCTTGTTAACATCCAAAATATATATTTGTTATTGCAAAGAGAAAATCAAGATGATCATGAGGTGGACACATACAATGTTGTAGAGAGAAACTCTGATGATAGCATTGATCATGATGGGAGCAATGGTCATGGCAATAAGGGCGAGGAGGTCGATCATGGTGATGAGGTTGATGGTAAGTATCATTTTTTTAAATATTGAACTATATTAAAATGTTTCTTAAAAAAATGTTAGCTTGTATGTTGAAGTAATACCAACCCATTTAGTTTCAATGTTCAATCTTATTTTTCCAAGGGTGTTCATGGGAAATGCACTTTGTGAACTAGTCAAAGTCATCAACAAATGACAAAGAAAATGACGAAGATGAATTTTATTAGCCTTTACTTCAAGATCTTACCAATTTATACAACAAAAAAATGGCCTACTAAGAGGAAGCTTAATTAGACATTCATTATGTGACATTTGACTATGATATTATGTAACAATTTTTTTACTATGATATTATATGACATATTTTTTACTATGATATTATGTAACATATTTCATGCTTCCAACCTCAAATTTTATGTATTTGTCTTTAAGTAATTGTTATAGTTTGGCTCATCTACTATTATTTTAGTTTACTATTGTTTTGTTTCCCTTTGTAACACACAATATGACTAATGTGTATACCAATGTTGTTTCATTCATTCTTTATAAATTATTTCATGCAATCATTTAAGAGTTAATTTTTGGGTGTGTAAGTATCGTTTAAGAATTAGTCATAAGATGTGCTTGCTTCTAGTGAATGTAATAGATTAATATCTAGTAAATGTAATGAAATATTGAAAATATGGTTATTCTATTGAATTCATTAGAATAACTTCAAATTTTATTTGAGAATAACCCTATATCCATGCATCATTTGCATGTCATTGTTTGGGTGGAAAAATAGCTTGTTACATGAATGTTTCACTCATTTACACTAATTGCAACAAATAGATAATCAAATTTGTGAAGTTCAAAGTCACAATAAGAGTTGGGGTGTAGAAACTTTATCCATGCCATATAGAGAAAGACGGTAGTCAAAGATGCCCAACTCAAGATTCAAAATCATAGTTACAAATAAGTTTCTCTCACAAAATACCAACACTTTTGGCACTTCCATTTCATACTTTGTTTGTTGGGTATAGTTCTAATTATTGCCAATGTTGAATTTTTCTTTTCAATTCCCATTTTTTTTATACCATGTGCTCTATTATTTTAATATTGATATTCATTTGCAGATACCAAGATGATTGGTTGAGGACATCATCTAGCAATCTTCAACTTTGGGAGAAAACTCTACTCAAACCATATTCCCTTCCATAACTTGTAAGCTTTGTTTTACTCTCCATTTTCCATGTCTGACTTCCTTGTCTTAATTGTATACCTTTTTTTTAAGTGATCATCGTCATTTTTATTTTGTTTCATTTGTACACATAAACCTATGGTCATGCCTTTTTTTCTCTTGTGAAAGTATGATTTTAATATTTTTGTTACATTGTACTTTAGCAAGTTCCTCAAGCTGGAAGTCCCAATTGATTATATATAACTTCATTTTGTAGGATGGGATAATATAGGAATATCAACACCATAGGGGTGTCTGGTACCACAATAAGAGCCATTTGTTACCCCATTTTGGGTACCTCTCTATATTTGTATACAAAATATATCTATATATAAATATATGAGAGTCCTATCATTGTCACCCATGTTATGCAAGTGTTTAATGATATATAGTAATGCTTGTTAACACTTTTTTTTAACTGTCACTTCTCATCCCGCCCTCCATCCCATAAGCAAATATGAGATGTTCCTCATGGCTCACAAATATCCCCAATCAATTATTTCCTCACAAGAGTGAAATGTGTCCAAATCGAGAATTGGACATAGGTGGGGAGAATAACAATTTATACTCTGAACCACTCGAGCTAGACCTAATTGACAATGTTCTCTAATACTTATTGTTACCCTCTCTCACCTAGGGATAACTAGAGGAGATCATTATTCATGATCCACATTGTATAAAGTGGTCCCAGAGATGATTACCAACATTCTCCACAAACAACAACCCCTTAGATATCTCTCCCTCATCATTTCTCAGCTCATTCACTTGATTAGTAGGCTCATTCAATTATGGTGGTCCAACACACATGAGGTACATTAGTCATTGTTTCATACAAAGTGTTACATTTAATGTATTGGGAATTTAGAAAAGGATCATGGGTTGAAGTCAGATAATGAATCATGATACCTGGAAGTTATGCTTTTTTCCTTGTTTCACCTTGGTTTCCATCATATGTACTCTAGCCAAGTGTTTTCACACTTGGGGAAAGTGGGTACTACTGGGAGGCCTTGATAGGGGTAATGTACCCATACCTTTTCCATACATAACACATTCCATCCATATTCCTCTTGTTTTCCTATATTTTAGAAATGTTTGTTACATGTATCCCAAAAAGGTTTGTACTTCATTCTCCTATGAGAAGAAGAGGCTTGAATGCCCGAGGTTGATGCAGTTAGTAAAAAGAATGGAAAGAACTTATAAATTCAAAATGAAAAAGAAATAAAAAAATATTGACAATAAATCAAAATCCAAGTTAGATTGAGCTCTAACCCCTTGCTATGAGGCCATCACCCAAAGTCCTAAAAATGTGTATCTAAAGAAAGGATTTAATTGAATTATCATAATGTAATAAATGCATAAAATTGAAAAAGGGATTGCAAAGCAATTAATGAATATCAAAGGCAAGATAGGGGTGGATATAAGTAGTGTCAAGGAAAGGGTAACTCAATGCACCAAGTACTCCCTCTACAAATACTCTCATGGAGATGGAAATCACATGTGGCCTTGCATGTCAATGACACCATGACCATGAAGTAAACCCCAAGTCATACCACTCAATCAAACTTACATTTTGATGGGTTTCTTGGGAAATACTCCTCTACTTGGGTACTGGCACACCTAATAGGGTTCTATGATGCTCCTTCCATACTTAAAATTGGAAAATTGCATAAGGTCATAAGCTAGTGTGAATATTGAAGAAAATACCTAATGTGAATTACTTACGTGGATTTTGCATTAACTCGTGACTCACTTTTTAAGATTATAATGACTCTTGTATCCATGATGGTTTGTCTCATTTGATTCTCTGAACCCTTGTTTGATGATGATTCACCCCTTGAGATGGTCCTTTGGAAGACGCTCATGATTCTTCTCATGCACTTCATGATGATGTTTCATATTGTATGGAGGTCGTTGCACCCTTGATGATGAGAATTGGGTCATGTGATGACTTGGCATGCTTATTGACACCCTCCAACACCTCTTGGACCTTGGACATTGCACACAGGAGCTAAGTAATTTCACCATGAACCTAACATGTCACTGAGAGGGTAGGGAGTCCCCCACCATGGATGTTGAACCCTTTGAGGACATTGAGGCTTGGTTTGATGACATGCCATACATTGGTGATAGTGAAACTCTTGGGAGAGGTCCTAGATAGTTTTCCCTTGATGATGGAATACCCTAGCTTGAGGACGTTGCATATTTGGATATGACATCATGCTTGAGGATGATATGAAATTTTCTTTATCTGACCTAGCATTTGGATGATGAGTTGGCACCTTATGGATGATGAGATGTGACTTACTTGATGAGGAGGCATGACCTTTGGTGATTATTTGAAAAATTTTGGGAGAGACATGACTTTTGGGGCCTTTGTACCCCGTTTTGGAGATGATGTCACCCTCTTTGAGCTTTCTACACTCACACATGTAGCTTTTTAGGAGGATTTTTTCATGCTTTAGCATTATATCATTGTCTTAAGGGTATTTTTTTGGGTCAGCCTAGACCTCTCCACCTTGTATTATGGATTTTTATGTTTTAGGGGATTCTTAGAGAGGTAAATCACTTGGTTTCCTCATATAAGAAGAGGAAGTGATCCCTCATTTGTGAATAATAACAACGTGTGGAGGATTACTACTACTCTTATCTTCTTTACTTCTCTTTCTCTATAGATGAATTATGCACCTTCTTGGAGGGATGATGTTTGGATTCTTTATCAAGTCTTATGGATTATTTTTCATGGCCATGGTTTCATGGATGAGCTTTGATTTACCTAGTAAGTGTTCTTTCTAAATCCTTGTTGATTTATTTCTTGAATGTATTAAGTGTAAATGTTTTTATCAAGGTGGTGACAGTGCATGTTACCTTATATTTATCTTGAATAAATCATGTTGTGAAACCCTAGGAAGGATTGTAGTGGACTACCTTCCCTTAATCTCATTTGTTTAAATCTTCTTAAAGAATATAGGGAAATTTTCTAGGGTTTGTAGTGGACTACTCTAGGTATTTTCCTATAGGATAGATTTCTAGGGTTTGTAGTGGACTACCATATGGTTTATCCAAAGTTGATATTTATTCTTGTCAAAAACATAGAACAGTTTATAGGGTTTGTAGTGGACTACCATATGGTTTATCCAAAGTTGATATTTAATCTTGTAAAAAACATAGAATAGTTTATAGGGTTTGTAGTGGACTACCCTATCCATGATTCTATTGGTTAACTCCCTAAGGTTTGTAGTGGACTAGTTTCAGGTTTTACTCAAAGCTTACCTTTGTCTCCCAAGAAAGTTCATATTTTGACCCCATATGCCCAAGAGGAATAAATGTCACTACAATTTCCCCCTTTTGTCAAATTCTAAACCCTAAATTCACCCTTTCTCTTATTTCCCTAGGGTTAGATTAGCATTTTCTGCATTTTTTCCTCAATTTTCAGCCATCATTGAGCTTGATATCTTTCACCCTGAAGTACATATTAAAATCATTTACTGCATTGTTGTTGTAATTGTTATCCTTCTAGGGCTTGATGTGTCTCATATTTAGGGTTGTTTCGTGTCATTTAAATTTCAACAATTGATTGTCTATCAAACCCTAGTTTAACTTATGGTTTTTAGCCCTAGTTTATTGCATGCTTACTTATTTTAAGGGTTATTTTGTTTATGCTATTGTAACTTGACATATTGTTGTATCTAATCATATTTAATACACGTTTTATAAAAACCATAGTTTTTTTCTTGATTTGTAGTGTTTGGGGCATCTCTTTGACTTACTTTGACTTGATTAATATCATTAATTGTCCAATATACTTCACACATATAAATATAGAAATTTATTCATTAAACCATCTTGTACTTACCTTGATTACCTTGATCTAGTGGTGGTGTGTTTGAGTAACCAATAAAGGATTCCATAGACTTGATCCCTCCTTGACGTTGCTAGGGAAGCATCCCTTGTGTTGGATCCTATATATATTGTATTATAAAAAATGAATAATATGATGAATAAAGAATTAGATGTGTGGCTCCAAACAGGTTGTTGGTTTTCCTAGTTTGGATATCTAGGATAAAATATTTGTGTAATGTGTGTGTCTATGTGTCATTGTATCTTTTATGTTTTTATTAAGAATCCATTTGCAGTAATTTATTGTACAAAGTTGAAATCTACATTTGGTATCAGCGTATTTATTGGCTTCAGGTGGATGCCTTTCTGGATAAGGGTTTTGCTCAGGTTTGTGATAAACCTTGTTACAGTGGCAGCTCTACAGTATTGATTCTTGTGGTGAAAAGAAATGGCAAGAAGTTCAAAAATAGAGATCGAGAAATTTATTGGGTTCAAAATTTTTGAGTTATGGAAGGTCAAGATGGAAGATCTATTGGTGGAAAAATATCAATGGATCATTGTGGATCCATGTACTACACCTACAAGAATGTCAACATAAGACTAGGTAAAGTTGGATCGAAAGGTGAACAGAACAATCTGGTTGTGTCTCTTAGATTCAGTATTATTGAATGTGTCAGGGGAAGCTACAACAAAGGAATTATGGGACAAGTTAAGGGATTTGTATCAGTCTAAGTCTTTGGTAAAAAAAATGTTCCTATGGAAGAAGTTGTACAACCTGAGGATGAAATATGGAGACTTAGTGACAGAGCATATGAACGACTTCAATACTGTGGTAAGTCAATTATTGTTTGTTGATATTAATATTTATGATGAAGATAAGTGTAGAATTTTATTTTTCTCTTTACCAGACTCATGGGATAGTCTAGTTGTGGGCATAGGTAGTAGTTCAACCACTTTAAGTTTCGATGATGTGGTCGCATCCTTGTTGTTGGAGGAGATGTGGTGGAAAAACATGGAAATCCATAGCATATATTCCTTATTTGCAAGACGGTGCTTCTAGGAAATAAATAGATCTAAGTCCTCAAGTGGGAGATCTAAATCTAGGGGAATATCTAAATATCTTGGAAATTTTGTAAAGATATGTTGGAGATGTGGAAAATAAGGGCACTACAAGAAATAATTGTTGATATTATGGTAGATGCGGGAGGTATTTACCTCCACGTGTAAACTTGACGAGAATAGAATATTCCAGGAAGCAAGAAGAGACCCTAATTAATTGGTTAATAACCCTAGAAGACAAGTTAGCTCAAGAGAATGACTTGTATTAGGTTATTAGCCTCCAAGACAAGAATTCGGCTAAAGGAAATATTATATACTAAAGAATTAGTACCCATAATGAGAAGTCAGCCCAGGAAGTCTGCCAGAAATAGTATAAATACAGGAGGTTAGTCTTCATTCTAGCCAGTATTCTCAGAACTGCAGAAGCAACACTTGTGCACACTGCAGTTGTCCAATTTGTGTGCAAGTTTGGAGGAGAGTTGTTGTTGCAGCTGTTGCAACTAGTAGATTTCGGTTTTGGTTTGGACTCTCTCTTGGTTATGGTTTGGACTCTCTTATTAGCTCTTGTTACTCTTGCTTTGTGCTCTATCCTTGGAGAAAGGTGTTCCACCTTTGTTTGGCTATCCAGTCTAGGGTTTGCTTCCGGAATGATTCTCTGTCAAGGTTAAGGTGCTCGAGGGTGGCTTCGGCCTATGATTGGGTGACAATATTTCTATATTGTCTACGGTTAAATGAGAACATACATCATATTCTAACAGGTTATGGGCCCACACTATCTTCAGACAGTCTAACCGCTGGAAGATAGATTGGGAGGATTTTCTCAATTGTAGTTGCAGTTGTAGCTAGTTTTTGTTGCAACAACAAAACCCTAACCCTCTCATTGAGGCACCTTAAGTGAAGGGATTGACCTAATTTCCATATAGACTATTGCACCCTAGCCTAGTTCATCTCCTGGTACTCTCAGCAAGCTAAGACATCAAGTTTGATTTTTTAGTCAAATCTAGGGTTGACCATGTCAAAGCAACCATGACTTACTCTACGAAGTCAGAAAACAAGTTAGAAGGGGATTTTAACTTTAGAGAATGGAAGACAAGTATTGATCTCATCCTTTCCAATAATAAAGTGTTGGATATCTTGAAAGGAAATATTGTGGAACCAGAGTTTGAAGAAGGAAAAGAGAAGGAACCGCATAACATTGCAGTTATGGAGAAGTTCAAATACAATGACATCAATTCCATGAGTATCATAGTGGATTCTATAAAATACCACTTGATACCCTACATATCCCATATTAATTTGTCTAAGAAGATGTATGATTCCCTAACAAACCTCTTCTCAGTTAGAAACATTGGACAAGTAATGAGTATGAAGAATGAGCTCTGTGACATGAAGATGAATGATGATGACAGCATAACATCATACTTTGTGAGAATATCTCAGTTAAGATATCAACTACAAGCTATTGAAGAAACCATTTCAGAGAAGGAACTGGTAAATATAGTACTCAACATTCTTCCCAAGACATGGGATGCATTTGCCACAAGCATGAACACAAGGAAGGAGTATCCTACATTTGAAGAACTTTGGACTTGTTGTGCACAAGAAGAATCAAGGATTAGTGAAAAAGAGAAACCTCAAAATAAATACAATGATCAAGCCTTCACAACAAGATTCAAGAACTTCAGGAACAAAAGGAAGTTTGGCTCAAGGAAGAAGCCAAAGAAAGATATGTCAGAAATACAATGATTCAACTGTCGAAAATATGGTTACTACAAGAATCATTGTCCTGATTTAAAGAAAAGGAAGGAAACACATGAAGCATCAGTTGTCGAAGAAAGGGAACCCTCAAACAAAGCCAAGCAGGACAAAACAAACTTCTTATTCTAAGACAAGGTAACAATACTCTTCATAGTTCTTGTACATACCATGTTTTCTGTAAATATCTTGCATATCTATTTCTTAGAAGATAATATTTTCAAAGAGAAACTATACCTATGGAAGAACAACAAGATAAGGAATACTATCACAATGACTACAAGTCAGGCAATACACATGAAAGGATGAAGTACAGCTACAAGATAAGCTGAAATCAAAATCAATCTTGAAGAAACCTAGAAGAAGTAAAGATAGAAAGAAGTCAACAATCAAGAGGAAATTGGAGAAAGACTTATGACACTTTGAAGAAGGAAATAAGGATGCAAACGGAAGCATGGACTCTGTTATATGGAAGGAGTTTATTATATATTTCCAAAATAAGATCTTGCATTCATACATGAAGCAAGGATTAGGAGGGAGCTAATACTGTGATCCATTGAAGATGATGAAGTATATATCCATGGTAGCAGCCATGGAAAGAAGTATGTGTTCAATTTGAATTTGGAAGAAACCTTCTTTGAAAAGAAGCCTTAAAGTATCCCCGGTTGTCCATCCACATCCATGATCCTTTGATGAAAGAAATAAGTTGTGATCTTCAGGGCATGAAATCTATAGAAAACTCCATGGACCTAAGAGCTAAATAAAAACATGAGGAAGAACACGAAGATTCCAAGAGAGAAGGAAAATCCAGAACAACCAGTCATTGTATCGAGAATCACAAGACTACCAGCCTGATCTAAACTCACTAAAAGCAATCAATCAGAGGAACTAATGAATAACAATGTATGGAAGACTTATGAATATAGGCATTGCAAGATCTAGAACTAGAGGTTCTCCCAGATGGAGGAAGAAGACTATGATGATTGTTTGTTCCAATAAACTAGACATACCTCTGCATGATCCATTATATCGTCTGCAATATCCATGGGTTGGAGTTTACATTAGATGAATGCAAATATTGTTCTCTAGAATAATTGAACAAAGAGCGTATGTAGAGAAACCTAAAGGCTTTGAGGTATACCATAAATAAACCCTTGTATGAAGACGGAAGAAGATTTTGTATGGATTCAAACAACTTAGTGCAAAGCCTCTCATGCATAGAATAAGCGTGGTGAAAACCTTCTATGATAAAAATCAGAATGGTTACTCAGAAGTCCAGGATGATGGATTGAAAATCCATGACAAACTCTCATGATGAAAGAATAAGTGCCACATGGATATGTTCCAGTCTGAGCCTTACCATGATGTTATGAGCTAGCAGGAAACAAAAGAGTTGAATTCAACTATGATATACTGTGATGATCAGAGTTATATGAATCCTTCAGAGAAAACCAGTGTTCTAGAAAGATCGAAGGACATTGAGATCAAGCATTACATTCTCCTTGATGAAGTCCAGAAAATAGAAGTGGTTCTCCAATATATATCTCCACAAATGAGCAGATAACAAAATATTTTGGTAAAGCCTTTGTCCAAGATGAAAGAGTTTTCGTACTCAAGAAACAGTTGGAGCTCATGGAGACGAATTCCTTATTGAAAAGGGAAGATATGACTCCCAGGTTGGGAAGGAGCACTGATGTGTTATTGATTTATGGACAATCATTTTTCAATTCGAAAAATGGTCCAGGATGAGCAGTTCCTTTCCAATTGGGAAAGTGGTTTGAGATTTCTGACATACAAGCATTTTCCAGTTCGGAAAATGGTCCAGATCGAAATGTCATTTTCGTAATGAAAATGGTTCGATGGATTGTTGATGTACCATAGACAAAAATTCCCCGTGTGGCTGGTGTGGGTGAATGGTCTAGGATAGTCTCTCTTCTTGACGATCACTCTCAGTAGTGGTCAAGAAGACTGGTCCGCCTCCCCGGATGGTCATTCTTTCGAAGCTCACAGTTTTGACCAGTTTCGAAGAATGGTCAGTTTTGGAGGTTGGTGCAGGACAATTATTTCCTTAGGAAATGGTCCAGACAGTCATTCCCTAGGGCAAATTCATTCTCTCCAGGTTTCACTTTTTTTAGTGCCAGAGGAATGGCCCAGATAGGTGAATGGTCCAGGTTCAACAATCAAGGACAGGCATTCCCTAGGGCATACCCATTCTATCCAAGTTACACTTTTTTTAGTGCCGGAGGAATGGCCCAGATAGGTGAATGGTTCAGGCTAAAAAATCGAGACATTTATTCTTCCTTGCTTGAGAAGAATAGTCCAGATAGCTCATCGTCGATGTTTTACCTTATGAGGGCAGATGCTCTTCCAGATCTCACAGATGTGAGTGGAAGAATGGCCTAGATGATTCAGTTAATTTATATCATAACAATGTTTTTTGTGCAGGTTGATATCAGATGATATGATTGCTATGGAGACTGTATGTCTCTGGACAGTAAATGTATGCTACTGTGGTGGATGTGTTCCACTGATTGTGACTATATGTCATTGATCAAGTATATGTGTTCTACTTGGTGTGGTAGTGTACCACTGGATTGTAGTTGTGTACTAATATGGATAGAAACAGTTGTGTTATATTGAATGACATTGTTTTGATTGCCTTGAAGACTATCAGTAGTGTTGGAAATGATTATCAGCTAGATGGATGATCAATGGACAAAAGATTCCCCAGATGGAAAATGGTCCAGGACATTTATTCTTCTAGGACATATGACACTGATAGTGATGATGGTGCTCATGATCTAATCATGAGATACTCTATACGACTATGTTGATGCTACCGGGTGAATGGTATGTTTGTTCTCAAGACCATTACCTTCAATATCTCCCTAGCTAGGAGGGAGTGTTGATATTATGGTAGCTGCATGAGGTATTTACCTCCACGTGTAAACCTAACAAGAATAGAATATTCCGGGAAGCAAGAAGAAACCCTAATTAATTGATTAATAACCCTAGAAGACAAGTCGGCTAAAGAGAATGACTTGTATTAGGTTATTAGCTGCCAAGAGAAGAAGTCGGCTAAAGGAAATATTATATACTAAAGAATTAGTACCCAGAATTAGAAATCGGCCCAGTCAATCTGCCAGAAATATTATAAATACAGGAGGCTAGTCTTCATTATGGCCAGTATTATCAGAACTACAGAAGCAACACTTGTGCGCACTACAGTTGGTCAGTTTTTGCGCAAGTTTGGAGGAGAGTTGTTGTTGGAGCTACTGCAACTAGCAGATTTCAGTTTTGGTTTGGACTCTCTCTTGGTTATGGTTTGGACTCTCTGATCATCTCTTGCTACTCTTGCTTGGTGTGCTATCCTTGGAGAAAGGTGTGTCACCTTTGTTTGGCTATCCATTCTAGGGTTTGCTTCCAAAAGTATTCTCTATCAAGGTTAAGGTTCTCAAGGGTGGCTTCGGCCTATGGTTGGGTGATAATATTGCTATATTGTCTATGGTTAAATGAGCACATCCATCATATTCTAACAAAAATGTAGATCCAAAAGTGTTGAGAGATGTAACGTATTTGATGATGCCCCTTATACAAAATAAAAAACCTATGAAGATAAAGGAGGATATGTGTACCTATGTTATTCAAGCACACACATATATCATGAGGCATGGTTGGTCGAATCAGTTGCATCCTTTCATATGACTCCTCACGGGGAGTGGTTTTGTGAATATGAAAGGTACGATGGAGGTGATGTTTTCCTAGGTGATGAATTGAATAAAAAAATCATAGGATGAGGAAAATTCAAGTTGAAKCTCATGGATGGAAGGTGTTAGCACTAGGAATGACCTTTAGATTGCATGGAAGGCAAGCCCAGTACCCATCAGGTTATATGTGAATGTAAGAGTGTTTTAAAGGGTCAAATGGAAAAAGACTCAAAATGATAATGTTCCAACTCAGAAAACAGGGCTAGCATGCACCAACAATCAAGGTCTTGGCTAACTTCAATCAGTAATTAGGAGTAAGTATGAATAGAGGGAAGACTTGAATGAGAGGAATGTAGGGGCTGCTGTAAACATCAGGTCTACAAAATCCTAAGGAAGAAAGTTTCTTAACACAAGATCTTCTTGAACTCAGAAACTAAGGAAGCTAAATAAACATCATGATAATATAATGATCAAACATCCACCATAACATCACCGCAATCATCCATGTGAATCATTCAAAGCATGAACATTTAGCATCAGAATCAAATAAGCTAAAAGAGAAGTTGATTTCTATTATCCAAAATGTCTTAAATCCAGTACATAGCCAATTCACAGTCACTTCATCAAAATATTACAGTCTAAGGGAGCCTTGCTCAGCCATCTGAACCTACTAAAGAATTTCATCTATCTATTTATAAAAAAGTGGAGGCAACAGCTAGAGGTACGAGTTGGCCTCCTTCCCTTGAAAATCTCTAAGAATTTATTTTATCTAACAACTGGGTTAACCGCCTATGCTAAAAAATAGGAAAAAGTTGGTGACTAATCCAACCAATCTTGAAACTGACTTGATACCCTTTTGTTGTGCAGCTCCTTGTTTTCCATGTGTCTTTTAGGAGCATGTGGTTGTCCTCATGATGCCAGCTATTTTTTCTACAATCTTATCCATCATCAGCTATCCAAAACATTGTTAGCTTGGCCCTCATGAATCCCTGGTGTCTATTGGTAGCTTCTTTAGGTAGCAATCTGAGTAGCGCACTTCAAAACTAGACAATTATAAAGGCAGTGTCGAACCCTCATATTCTCTGTGAAAACTTATCCCTCTGTGAAATATTAGGTAGCGAATTTATGTAGCACCACCGTGTTGCGTATGTGTGCAAACTTTGTTCTCTGCCAGATATTGGGTAGTGAATTTACGTAGCGCCACTGTGCATCTGTGTGCAAAGTTTAGGTAGCGCTGTAAAAAAATGCAGCACCTCCAATATTGAACATGTGCAGAGAAATTAGTGACCTTTCATAGTGTGGAACTCATTATATTTAGGTGACATGGAAGCACTATAGGTAGCATACCAGTGTAATACCGAAATAGACTATTCTGTAGCGCCAAGGCGCTATAGAATGTCTGCATTTTACTACTAAGGGAGATAGCACTTCACAAAAATACCAAAACTCTGAGAATCAACGCTTAAAAGCCTGTATAGGTGGCAGAGATAATATTTGAATATCAGTTAACCCTCCCAAAAAGGAACCATCCTAAAAAATGGGACTCACCTTTCACCAGCTATTTTGTTACCTTAACACTTAACCTCACACTCTTTCTGGTAGAAGGAGGATCTTCATTTGGCACATCAGACTTCTTCTTCTTAGCAATGACAAGATTTTTCAGTGGGGTTGTTCTCTCCTTGATTGTTGTTGTCTCTTTCTCAATGACAGCTTCAACCAATACCTACAAGTTTCTTTGAGCTACTTCATCTTGAAAATGCTGCAACTTTGCCTTGAGTTTCCTGTTCTAAGATTGAAAACCTCTATTCTGCCTATAAAGGTTTTGGAGCTGCTTATGAAGGGGTTGGGCCTTTCTTTCTTGAAACCTTGCCAGGTCAAGGGTATGGTTGTAGCCATTCATGAGCTCTTTCATTTTCACCTTGTCGAACATGGCCTCTATTTTCAACTGAGCCACTTATTTTCTTGCATCCCTAAGTTTCCTGATTAATCTTTTGAATGTCTGACTGTCAGGTGGAGCAGTGACATGTACTGTCTCAATAGGTTTTTTCTCGGTCTCCTCTTCCACCTACATTAGAATTTCCTTGTCTGCCTCATCGGGATTTTTGGTGGTTTTTCGTTTACCTTTCTTCTTTTTCACAGGGGTTTCTTCTTTCCTTTCCATAGGCTTTCCAATGCCTTTACCCTTCTTCTTTTGTACAGGGATTTCTGGTAGGGATTATTCTTCAACAACTTCCCTAGGAATTGATGATCTTGTGAAAGGTCGTCTACCCTTGGTATTGGCTGCTGGAGGGGAAGAGGAGAAGTGTAGCTTCTTCCCTTTCTTGGATGTAGTTTTAGTATAAGAAGGAACTTCTTCTAACCCTGGTGGAGGAGGTGGTGAAAAATATTTATGTGGGGAAGGACAAGATTCCTCCTCCATTTATGTGACTTGCTTGATGACCTCTGAAACTTGAATAGGGCCTCTTCCCTTTCTCTTCCTATTGGTCCTTGCTTTAACAACACTGGTGGGTGATAAACGACTTGCAATATGTGATTGAGGAGAAGATGCTACATCCAACTTAAAGTGAGAAGCAACAACAAAATGTTCCCATGAAATATCTTTCTTACCCAATTCCTCAGAGACTAGCATTCTGATCAATCCAGAGTGGAATATGCTAGTATCCACATCCTTAGACTTGGATTGAATCATGTCTGACATCTTACCTATGCTCCTTAACAAGTAGTATGGAATATTCATTTCAACCTTACCAGTAAAATGTAGCAAAGGCCTTACATGATATTGGTACAATGTGTTAAATCTCCCTTCACATGTAAAATATCTCTGAATGATCTTCAATATCTCTTTCAAACTACTCAATCAATTGAATCCTTGGCACGCCTTTAGAAAAATCACTGGCTTGATGTTTAGGCTTAAGGAGATCTTTGGCATAGGTTGAACTCAAAGCCATGGCTTTAAACCACTTTTCCCCTGTAATAGGGATTCCTGTTGCAGTTGAAATAGAGGCCTATGTCACCTCAAATTCTAAATTCCCAACCTTGGTTCTTCTGCCATCAAAATGTAATGCAAACTGTCTTGTCACCTATGGATGGCCTCTTTGCGTATTCTGGAAGAAAGAGAGGGCATCCCACTCTCTGAAAAACATCCATTTCCATGGGCTCTGTATCAAAAAGATGCATATCCACAGGTTCTGTTCTAACCACCTTTCCCCCTTTGTGTGTCTTCTTCATCTGATGAGTATCCATGGCTTAGAATGAGATATTTTTAAGTCTTATGGGGTAGTAATAACCAGGAGGACTTAAAATTGGACTTCAAATGTATAAGGATGACATTTTAAAACAGATTGTTGCTAATAATCCACGTTTTGATTGTGGGAATCACAGCGTTAGATTTGTACAGACATTGAGAGTTTAGACAAATGAGGGGGTAATCTGTAATTGAACTTTGTAACTGGGTAAAAATACTTAACTCCAAAATGAAAGGAAGCAGGGGAGACACAAAGGGGTTAACAAGCACCTTTGGGTAGCGCGATATGTATGCAAAGGATAGGCTATTTAGGTGCTTGCAACCTTAATAGCTATGGCGGGCAGAAGTAATCAGACCTAGATACAAGCAATGGAGTTCATAGGTTTGGAAAGAGAGGAGACAAGGCTAAGATGTGAAGATGAGTCCCTTACAACTGTGCAAGCTCGATAAACGAAAACTTGAGCGCTAATTCTTTGTGAAAATTAATGTGTAGAGGAGGCAACACGGGATACCTGTGGAGTAAACACTTGTTTGAATCTTGAGAAAAATATCAGGATGAAGTAACAAAAATTTTGGCCCTCGAATCTACCTCAGCATAAAATTTGGTCGCATTGTTGTCGCATGGTCATAACGGTGAGTTTGAGCAACGCAACCTTCTTGAATTTTCAAATCACAAACCATTATCAGGGATCATAAATACGAGATCTTGGAGGTATATTTAACCAACTCCTGGCGTTGAAAACAAGGAACATGACATCAGTCGTGGTAATCATAACTCGTGGTGGAAAGCATGATGGACGACAAAGGCACTATGGAACCGCTTGATGAGTGGGAAGCGCTCCAATTTAAAAAATGATCGGATAGGTAAGAAAGGATAGCAAGGCATGCATACGAGGTCATGAATGAGGAGAAAGGCGTGTCACATCAATATAGTCATGGGAGGGATTGATCCTAGTGACAAATCATGAAGGGGACCAAAATTCAAATCATGAACTAAAATGGTTCTAAGTCCAAAAAATCAATTTGAGGATCAAACATGAGTTAAGACTCAAAACTTTATTTATCTAAGGGGTCCTAACAAACATAAACTTTAAAGGGATGAAACTTAAAAAATTAAAATCTAAGGCTTAAAAAAGGATAGAAACAAAYTAAAAACCCAAGGCAATTTAGTGTGATAACATTGGCTCCACAGGGGATGGCATGCCCCCTGTGGGCTGCCAAGAATGAGTAGATTCAGTGCCTTATCCTAGGGCTATGGTGTCAATTATTGAAACAAAAATAAAAAGAAAATGATAATTACAATGACATGAAGAGCCACTCAAGGAAGAGTTACAGCATTTTCAAGATGAAGTAGCTCAAAGAAACTTGCAGGTATTGGTTGAAGTTTCCATTGAGAAAGAGACACCAACAGTCAAGGAGATAACAACCCCACTGAAAACGTCTGTCATTGCTAAGAAGAAGAAGTTTGGTGTTCCAATTTAAGATCCTCCTTCTACCATAAACAGTGTGAAGTTAAGTGTCAAGGTAACAAAATAGTTGGTGAAAGGTGAGCCCCATTTTTGAGGATGGTTCCTTTTTGGGGAGGGTTAACTGATATTCAAATATTATCTCTGCCACCTATACAGGATTTTAAGAATTGATTCTCAGAGTTTTGAGCTTTTTGTGAAGTGCTAACTCCCTCAACAGTAAAATGTAGACATTTCGTAGCGCCTTGGCGCTACAGAATAGTCTATTTTGGTATTACACGGGTATGCTACCTATATTGTTTCCATGTAACCTAAACATAATGAGTTTGACACTATGCAAGGTCACTACTTGCTCTGCACATGTTCAAGATTGGAGGTGTTTTGTTTTTTACAGCGCTACCTAAACTTTGCACACAGACGCACAGTGGAGCTACGTAAATTCGCTACCCAATATCTGGCAGAGAACAAAGTTTGCACACATACGCATCACAGTGGCGCTCTGTAAATCAGCTACCTAATATTTCGCAGAGGGCTAAGTTTTCACAGAGAATATGAGAGGTCGGCGCTACCTTTCTACTTGTCCAGTTTTGAAGTGCGCTACTCAGACTGCTACCTAAAGAAGCTACCAACAAACACCAGGGATTCAGGAGGGCCAAGCTAACAACTTTTTGGATAGCTGATGATGGAGAAGATTGTAGAAACATAGTTGGAATAATGAGTACAACCACATGCTCCTGAAAGACACATGGAAAATAAGGAGTTGCACAGTAAAAGGGAATCAAGTCAGTTTGAAGATTGGTTGGATTAGTCACCAACGTTTTCCTATTTTTTAGCATAGGTTGTTAACCCAGTTGTTATATGAAATAAATTCTTAGAGATTTTCAAGGGAAGGAGGCCATTTCGTACCTCCAGTTGTTGCCTCCCTTTTTCTATAAATGGATAGATGAAATTCTTTAGTAGGTTCAGATGGTTGAGCAAGGCTCCCTTAGACTGCAATAGTTTGATGAAGTGACTGTGAACTGGCTATGTACTGGATTTAAGACATTTTGGCTAATAGAAATCAACTTCTCTTTCATCTTATTTTCTTCTGATGTTAAATGTTCATGCTTTGAATGATTCACGTGGATGATTGTGGTGATGTTATGGTGGATGTTTGATCATTATATTATCATGTTGTTTATTTAGCTTCCTTAGTTTATGAGTTCAAGAAGATCTTGTGTTAAGAAACTTTCTTCCTTAGGCTTTTGTAGACCTGATGTTTACAACAGCCCCTACATTCCTCTCATTCAATTCTTCCCTCTATTCATACTTACTCCCAATTACTTATTGAAGTTAGCGAAGACCTTGATTGTTGGTGCATGCTAGCCCTGTTTTCTGAGTTGGAACATTATCATTTTGAGTCTTTTTCCATTTGACCCTTTAAAACACTCTTACATTCACATATAACCTGATGGGTACTGAGATTTCCTTCCATGCAATATGAAGGTGATTCCTAGTGCTAACATAAGGATTATAGCACTCCCTGGTGTTCTACACATCCCAGGGTTGGCTAGAAATTCGATTTCTATAAACAAAATGGATGGTGCAAGGGGGGGGGGGAATGTTTGAGAAATAAACCTACTGGATGGTTCGAGGGAAAATGGTGTTTCCAAAGGGAGTTTGGATTTGAACCCTATATAAGCTTCTAAGAAGCACTATTGGAGATGAAGAAGAAAAAACTCCTACAATCTCTAGAGAAAATACTATGTTGTGGCATCAAAGACTAAGACTTATCGGAGAGAAGGGCCTTCGAGTACTGCAAGGTAAAGGTATGTCTATATTATCTCTGGATTTTGATTACTGTGAACAGTGTGTATATGGGAAGCAGAATTGGGTAAGTTTCCCCTCTGGTGCAACGAGGGCAGAGGGAATTTTACAGTTGGTGCACAATGGTGCGTTTAGACCTGTAGCAGTCCCATCATTAGGAAAATAAGTGTGATATGCCTCATTTATCGATGAATTATCAAGGAATACATGGATTTATTTCCTCGAGAAGAAATATGAATTCTTTGACAAACTCAAAGAGTTTTAGTCTCTTGTGGAGAATCAAACAAATAAGAGAATTAAGGTGTTGAGGAAGGATAATGGTGGATAATTCTGGAGAAATGAACTCAAAGAATTTTGTAAGAAGTTTGATATAGCAAGGAATACTACTACTCCATACACACCTCAGTAGAATGGAGTTGCAGAAAGGATGAACATGATGTTAATGGAAAAATCAAGGAGCATGCTCAGTGGTGACAAGTTAGGACAGGAATTCTAGGAAGAGGCAGTGGGTACTGCGTGTTACCTGGTCAATCGATCACCCTCATCAATGCTAGATGAAAATAATACAAATGAGATATGGACTGGTAAGAAACTATCTCTTACACATGTCAGGGTATTTGGCTATGATGCCTACTGTTATAAGAAAAATATGTTTGTTGGGACAAATCCAACCTATCTGGCTGTGAATTCGGTTACAACCTCTTCGATAGCTCGACATGAGGCACATACTATGTTAGAAAAATAGGATTGTGGAGAAATAACATAAAATAAATGCGGAAATAAAACACAGAAGATACACAATACAATAGAGACACAGATATATGTGGTTCACCCAGTGTGGGCTATGTCCACCAGATAAATTTACAGGTCCTTCCTTTATTATTATCCAGGAAATGAAGGGATACAACCTACAACAAAATTTTTGTAACTTCCTCTTCTTTCTCTCACAGTCTCATATCTCATAATACAATATTCGCAATGATACATAGCCGCAATACATTTTCCTCATAAAAGAGGGTTTCCTTCTAAGGGAAAAAACCCTTACATAACTTCTAAAGTTAGATCTGTGACCTTATAATGAAATTTCCATATTTACAATGAAATTACAATATACATTTAAAAGGCAATTTTTCCTTCGAGGGCTTCACCCCCGAACCCCCGTCGGGGGCCCACTTTCCCCCAGACCCCCCAGCCGGGGGGATGGACCCCACAGGGGGGGTAGCTTCCCCCTGCACTCCCCGCATGGAGGAGTGTACATTCTCTCCGGGTGTAAAGTCTTCATGGGGTATAAACACGACTGAAAAACAAAGACCTCTGAATCAGGAAGATAATTAGGATCCACAACCAACAATCTCCCACTTGGAGACTGATCTTAACAACTCCATCGCTATTGTATCTGCTAGACTATGAATCTTCTTAGACCTGGAAAATTTCTCATCTTCACCTTAATGCTTGAAGACCAACTGAAACTAAGAAGGAACTCAGTTTCTCCCTGGTTACTCCCTTAGTTAACATGTCTGTAGGATTCTGGCTAGTGTGTATCTTTTCCAACTTCAAATGTCCATCTTCCAAGACAGATTGTATGAAATGGTACATGAGATGTATATTCTTAGTATTTGAATGGAAGGTTGAGTTCTTTTCAAGATGACTGGCACTCTCACTATCACAATACAACCTGATATTCTCCTGATTCTTTCTCAATTCCTCCATAAACCTCTATAACCAAATCATCTCTTTACTAGCCTCTGTAGCAGCAACATACTTAGCCTATGTTGTTGAAAGTGCAACAACCTTTTCCAGTTTCAAAATCCAACTTATTGTTGTTCCACCTATAGTAAAAACATACCCTGTGGTGTTCCTCATGCTATCTTTATCACCTACCATATATGAATCAACATATCCTTGTAGAACAGTGTCTGAACTGGAAAAACATAATGCATGAGTAGAAGTACCTATCAAATACATCAGAATCCACTTTAATGCCTCCCAATGTTCTTTACCTGGATTGTTCATATACCTGCTCACAACTCCCACTGCATGTGCAATATTTGGTCTTGTGCAAACCATCGCATACATCAAGCTGCCAAATGTTGATGAATAAGGGACCTTTGACATGTATTATATCTCCTCATGTGTCTTGGGACACATTTCCTTAGTTAATTTGAAATGGTTTTCCAAAGGTGTACTAACTGGTTTTTCATTCTGCATTCTAAACCTATCCAACACCTTCTCTATGTACTCACCATGAGACAATGTCAATTTGCAATTTTTCCTATCTCTTGTTACTCTCATACCAAAGATGTTCTTTGGAGCACCCAAATCCTTCATTGCAAATGAATTAGCTAATTTATTCTTGAGCACATTTATATCCTTCATATTAGACCCTGCAATAAGCATGTCATCTACATACAATAGCAAGATAATATAGCTTCCATTTTCTAGCTTTTTAAAATAAACACAGTGATCATAATGACATCTACTATAACCTTGTTATGTCATAAACCTATCAAACTTCAACTACCACTGCCTTGGAGCTTGCTTTAGGCCATACAAGCTCTTGTTCAACCTGCATACCAAATTCTCCTTCCCTTTGACCTCATACCCTTCTGGATGTTTCATATAAATCTCTTCCTCCAAATCCCGATAAAGAAAAGTTTTTTTATATATCATTGTTCAAGATGCAAATCGTATACTTCCACGAGACTTAAAATAGTCCTAATTGAAGTCATTTTAAAAACAGGAGAAAATATTTCATCAAAATCTATACCTTTCTTTTGTGCAAACCCCTTTACAACAAGTCTATCATTGTGCCGTTTTTTTCCTCCATCTTCTTCCTTCAACTTGTAAGCCCATTTATTCTAAAATGATCTTTTTCTTGCGGAAAACTGAACCAAGTCCCAAGTCTGGTTATTTACCAAGGAATCCATTTCCTCTTTCATGCCTTGGTCCCACTTCTTTTTGGTGTCTACCTGCATTGTCTCTTCATAACATTCTGGTTCACCAGAATCAGTCAACAATAAATAATACAATGAAGGAGAGTATTGTTCAGGGGGTCTACTTAACCTGGTAGATCTTCTAACAACACTTGCAAGAGTTTGAGGTACATGTTGCTCTTGTTGTTGTACATTTTGATTTTCTGGTTCCTTTGGAATTTCTTTTTCAACGATCTCATCGAGTACTTTGTATTCTAGTTTTTTTTTTTCCTGTTTCTTTCCCTGCAACTGATCTTTGTACATGACATTCTCATTGAATATGGCATCTATACTCCTAATGATTTTGTTATTTTCCTAATCCCATAAGCGATAACCAATCATTAACATCGTATCCAATAAATGTACACTTCTTGGATTTTTCCTCAAGCTTTGTTTTATTTTCTTTATCAAAATGGACAAATGATTCACAACTGAATGTCTTCAAAAAAGAATAGTTTATCTTTTTTACATGTCCATGCCTCATCTAGAATTATACTATCCAAAGAGCTTGAAGGTTCTCTATTTATTAAGTAAACAACAGTATGTACAACATCTGCCCAGAACTGTAAGGGAAAATCAACATGCAATCTCATACTCCTTGCACACTCCATGATTGTCCTCTTCATCCTTTCTGACACAAAATTTTCTTGTGGTGTTCCTGGAAATGTCTTCTCTCTACGAATCCCATGGTATCAACAGTAATCATCAAACTCATTGCTACAATATTCACCTCCATTGTTTGATATGAGACACTTCAACCTTTTTCTTGTTTCATTCTCAACCAAAGATTTACATTTCTTAAAAGTATCAAAAACATCATATTTTTGTGGAATGCAATAAACCCAAGTTTTTCCAGTTGCATCATTAATAAATGTAACATAATAACGAGAGCCACCAATAGATGATACCTGATTTGGTCCCCATACATCTGTATGCACAAGCTCTAACCTTTCACTCTTCTTTTCTTTTCTGACTCCGATAAATATTACTCTCTTTTGCTTTCCATAAACACAATGCTCACATAAATCCAAATCAATTTGTTTAATATCTGGAAACAAATTTATTTTATGAATTATCTGCATCCCCTTCTCACTCATGTGTCCAAGCCTATGATTCCATAGTGTTGTATCCACTCCTGTAGAATCTAAAGAGATAGAAGAGTCGGTATTACCAATACATAAATACAATGTACCTACCTTCTCTCCTTTTGTTATCACCAATGATCCTTTGGTGACCTTCCACACCTTATCTGTAAATATGGATATACAACCTTCACTTGCCAACTGCACTGCTGAAATTAATTTTTTCCTTAGATCGGGAACATGTCTTACCTCTTTCAACAACCATTGGTTTCTATTGCTTTGCTTTATTTTTACCTTTCCCATTCCAACAATTTTGCATGGTGCATCATCACCCAAATGAACCTGTCCAAAATCACCTTGAACATAATCTAGAAAATG
>SNQJ01S0001148.1:131446-149461 GCA_010110895.2 Picea sitchensis | reverse complement strand
TTATTTTTACCTTTCCCATTCCAACAATTTTGCATGGTGCATCATCACCCAAATGAACCTGTCCAAAATCACCTTGAACATAATCTAGAAAATGTTTCCTATAGGGTGTGGCATGAAATGAAGCCCCTGATTAACTACCCAAGACTCAGAAATATTATCTACGGAAAGAATCAAAGCATATTGTAACACATCACATGTTACATTTGCTTCCTAATTTTTCTCCTGATGTTTGTCTCTTTGTTTCTTTGGAGCTCTGCAGTATTTCTTCAGATGTCCTTTCTTCCCACAATTCCAACACTCTATCTTTCCAAATCTGGATTTGGATCTGCCCTTCCTATAATCACTGCGATTCCCTGAACCCTTTCCTCTATCCTTTTGTCTTCCCCTATTCTCCATGTTCAACGCAATACCTGATGTCTCACCTCTGCTTTTCCATCGCATTTCCTCACTAAGGATAACACCAACAACATCATCAAATTTTAAATTGTTTGAACCAAAGATAGAGTTACTTATAGCCATGACCAAGTCGTTCGAGCTTTCTGGAAATGAGCACAAGATTAGAAGAGCCATGACCTCATCATCAAAGTCCACTTTTACAGAAATTAGTTGATTAGTAACCATATTAAATTCATTTAAATGATCTGCAACAGACCCACCTTTTGACATTTTCATATTAAATAATCTCTTCATTAGAAATACCTTATCGGATGCCGAGGGTTTTTCATACAATTTATCCAATGTGTCCATCAGCTCCTTTGTTGTCTTTTCTTTCGAAATATTGAAAGCCATCGACGCTACCAGGCTCAGTCGTATCATTCCTAGTGCCTTTCTGCCAAGAACCTCCCATTCTTTATCCTTCATGGTCATCGGCTTCTTTGTTATTCCACCCAATGGTAGGAATAGATCCTTCTGATATAAATAATCTTCCATCTGCATCTTCAATAACTGGTATTTTTTCCCGTTAAATTTCTCGAACCTAAAATTTCCATCTTCTACCATTGCTCCCACTTGAACCAAGAACCCTATTTTCCTACGAATTACCTTTCTCTCTGATACCACTTGTTAGAAAAATAGGATCGCGAAGAAATAAAATAAAATAAATGCAGTAATAAAACACAGAATATACATAATACAATAGAGACATAGATATATGTGGTTCACCCAGTGTGGGCTACGTCCACCAGAGAAATTTCCAAGTCCTTCCTTTATTATTATCCAGCGAATGAAGGGATACAACCTACAAAAAACACATTGTAACTTCCTCTTGTTTCTCTCACAGTCTCCTATCTCAACATACAATATTCACAATGATACATAGCCACAATACATTTCCCTCATAAAAGAGGGTTTCATTCTAGGGAAAAAACCCTAACATAACTTCTATCGTCAAATCTATGACCTTATAATGAATGGTCCATATTTACAATGAAATTACAATATACATTTAGAAGGCAATTTTTCCTTCGGGGGCTTCGCCCCCAAACCCCCGCTTTCCCCCGAACCCCACAGCGGGTGTAACCGCCCCCTGCACTTCTTCGCATGGAGGAGTGTACATTCTCTCTGGGTGTAAATTCTTCATGGGGTATAAACACAACTAAAAACAAAGACCTTTGAATTAGGAAGATAATCATGCTCCACAACCAACAGACTACCTGCACCTCATATGGTCCTTTGCCTGAGGCGGTAATGAAAGGGAAAAGGGAGAGGTGAAAGACTTACAAGAAGTCTTTCTTAAGATCACCCACCCTGGGTGTTGTCCTCCCTTAGCTTCCTGGATGGCCAAAATGGCATGGGGGGTGAAAATTATGGACAATGGGATGAAAATAAGATCGCTTATTTTTAGGACAAAAAACTAAACAAAGTGAATAGCGAGTTGTTCGCTCCCTTAAAGCCTTGGAAAATGGCCCAGAATGGGTTCCCGAGGTAAACCAGGGTCATGGAAAATAGACCAGAGGATGCCTCAAGTTAAAAAGGTGAAAAATAAGGGTGAAACATGAGTTTAAAAGCTACAACCAAGTTTTTTCAGATGGTTGTAAATTGAGAACAACAAGTTGTTCGAAGATTTTAAGGTAGGGAAACAAGCCCAGAATGGCTTGGTACCCCCCAGGGTGACCCAGGAAGTGATCTTGGAAGATTGCCAAATCAAAAGGGGGGTTGTAAATGAATATGGAAAACCTTTTTACAAGTTGTTACAACTATGTTTGGGAGATTATTTACAGTTTCAATTTTTGTTCGTGGATGAAGGGTCGACTAACAAAAGGTTTGAATTTAAATGTATTTTATTGGTGAATTTTTAGTTATTAACACATGCCTTGGCCACCACACTCTTTTAAAGGTTATCTCGATCAGGAAAACACATCCTAGAACTGTACCAACCAGTATAAGAAGAGTAGTCTTAGCAGACCAAGGTGGTTAGGTTGAAGAGTTCCCCATGCAGTTCAGAGAAGTAGGGATTAGCCGCTTCTCTTCACTCATGCTTTCGGGATCTTAAATCCGCTTGGATAGAATAATGATACATGTGAAAATGAATAGGCACAGGACCCCCCTAAAGGGATTTTTAGTTGAGCTTACCCAAGCAGTGTAGTATCCCAACCAAGTTTAGTTATTCAACTCCTTGACCGTGTGGAACTAAGGAAAGACCACTCAATTTATACTAACTATAAAACTTTCGAGGGGCTCATGATGAAGACTCCCTATATTTGACACTTAGTATTCTATGAAATTGAAATTGCTTGAGATAAAGGACCAGGCCATCTATGTGGTGATGTCACATCTCAATTTCGCAAGCGTGTCTCCTAGTCAATAAATTGAAATCTATATAAATTTTTATACAAAAATAAATAAATAAGTGACATATACATCACGGATAAATAATGTGTAAGCGTATAGCTAAATAGTATAGGTTTTGTTTTAAATGTGGATGGGGTAGACCCCTGCTTTGTTTTCAAGTGTTTTGTGGTTTTTTGAGTGTTTTTAGCTTGTTGATTTTTGTGTGGCCCCTTTAGGGGCAACCACCTGTAGATCAATGTACGAGAAAATATAAGATGAAAAATGAGAAAATTAACTAATTACAAGTAAACAATTATACCATTCAACCCAAAGGAATGGGTTGAGGCTCTTTGCAAGAAATAAGGCTTCCATATGCATGAAATCCTCAATTGATTCCTTATATGTGGATTGGAAGTTTACTTATTGGAATTTGAAATAGTGATGATTATTTATGAAGGTATACATCAGATTTTATAAACATAAATTTATACACAAATTAGTCAAACTATATACACAAACAAAGCATATCGACATGGGTACATGTGCCAAAAATTTTGGAATGAGTACAAGTGAATTTAAGGTGAAAATGAGAGTGATTGGGTGGATTTACCGATCAGATTTGATGTTTTTTTCTTCACTGCCCTTCTACCCCCTTTGCCTCAAACAAGTCTTTAGATGATCCCCAACCTCTTAGGAGAAGAAGGATAGGTGATCGGATTATATCCTTTCAAACTATCCAGATTATATCGGATAGTTTTTCCTTGTTAGTGATTATATATCGAAAAACTGAAATAAATGAAACAAAAATCTACACATAAAGGATAAATAACAACCCACTAACATGGTTGTCCCAGGGGAGGGAGGGAATTGACCAAAATGGTCAATTTTCTTGTTTGGGGAAGTAAGGTTAGTAACTGAAAATCACAACAAAATTTACATGAAAGAGATAAAGAAGCAAGCAAGCATGAACAACCAACTAAGAGTCGTATTTAAGGGTTTCCCTAAGGGGCCCTACATGAGTACATTTGGGTCAAATTCTGACTGCGCGTCTGTAGAAATTACCACTTTATATTTTTGGGAGAATGACAAACAACAGACCCCCTCAAAAGTCATTCCACATGACGTCACTTTTATGACGCCATAGATATCATCTATGTTGCAACATTTTATGTGGACACATGTCATCTTGGATTTGACTGTCCAAACCCCATATAGACGTCACTACAACAACGCTAGAGCCATCATAATTATGACATCCCATTTTGTTGATCTCTATTACGTGGGAGCCATGGCAGTGACGCTCGGAATGTCGCAACACTGATGCCAATTAACATCGTTATTTTGATGTGTATGCAATCTCGCTTGTGACGTGAACACCATGGGATTTATGATGTGTACGCAATATCTATTACAACGTGAATTCCATGGCAGAGATGCTATAGACGTCGGAAGACCGATGGATTGTAATGTCGGTGGAGCAATGGGTAAGATATATATAAATGACATGGATGCCATGGGAGCGACGTTATGGATGTCTGAATACCGACGACATGTAGGTGATTTAAAAAATAAATAAATAAATGAATGAAAAAAAGGCATCAAAAGAAAAATCAGACATCATGACTTATTATATATCCCTAGACAAAATCAGAGTCAATAACTGATATCTAATCCTCTAGATTGATGATCTTCTCAATCAAGAAAGTGCCCCATGTTAATTATAAGTAACATTGATATGAAGTTAGGGTGTCACCATGTGCTAATGGAGTAAAATGTTGTTTTGAAGATAGCCTTAAATTCTAAATAAGGTCTCTTTGAGTGGAAGATAGCGCTAGTAGAAAATGTTATATATATATATATATATATAGAGAGAGAGAGAGAGAGAGAGAGAGAGAGTTTGCATTGCCTAAGAGAAAGTTACATAACCATTGATCATGGATTTATATGGAAGTATTGTCTCAACATATCATATACTCAATTATGCAAGGTTATGTATTAGGGTAGGTTAATTTAGAAAAATTATATAATACCACATAGAGGTACTCTTCTGTAACACCAAGTCTGCATACCACTACTTTGCATTCGGTGGGGAAGAACATGTCTCAAAATTATTCTCACTTGATTATGGTAATGATATTTATATCCCATTAAAATAACTCATTTGATGACCTCATGGAAGTCCATGTCTGAGTGGGTATTTTTTTTCTAAAATGTTTAAGGCATGGTTTCCAAATAGACTTATGAGAGCTTCCATTCTAGACAAAGTTAATAATTCAATGAATGCCTCAAATCCATGGTAAAGACAAAATTATAAAAACAAAAAGAGAATCTATCATCAGGGAAACACTTACAAATTCGACAAAACATTCGTTGTGATTAGCTCCAACATTCACTTTTGTGTTCACAATTTTACCAAATGGCTTGCCAAGAGGGATTACTTTTTTTATGTTTTCTTGAATTGGCATCATAGGTGGGTGTGCAGGCTACTATGTTTCTTGAAAGGCTACAACATGTTGTAGATTCAGTTTATTTTACAATAGAAGTGTTAATTTATGTGAACAATGTTGGTAAATAATGTCATGGGTCGTTTGTAGGGCCATCAAATTTCAGGTTTCTATTGTGTGCACTCAATAACACTTGAATGATAATTTTAACCATGCTCATTGATGAAGGAACTCATAAACCTACCTATCATCTTTCTACTTGGAGGCTCAAAATTTCTTGTGGCTCCCTAAGGGGCTTCCCTTTTTTGTAATTCCCTTTATGAGTGTATGACCATAATATGTAAGTATATGGTAAGTGGGTAAGTAAATTACCATTTCATTATATTTGAATTAATAATATAATTAATAAACTAATAAACACATGCACTTTGGGGTTGATATATCCTTAGGAGCACCATGGGGGAAATGAACCAACAATAGGGGAAGTAGGGGAGTCACTAAAATAATATTTTTTTGTTTTTTTCATGTGTCATTTCCCCAAGCCTACATATCCCTTTGTATTATTTTCCTTATGTTATTTCCTAAATTTTATAAGGGTCCCATGTATTAATCATGTAAGCCTAGTTTTGCATGCAATATTGGGGATCGAATAACACAGGGAAAACCATTGATTCAATCTACCATTCATGTATGCCARGGGAGAAGGACATTCTACTACCACAGTATTGTTGCCAAAAATTGAAACCATGAAATTATGTGGAATCCATGAGAATGACCATGAGTTATTTATGGGAWTAATAGGAATTGATTTACAGAATATTTTTCCTTATCTTATAGCATTATATATATCCAAGCTATACTATGTTGGATCATTAGATGGATGTGGGATATCCTGAGGGATTTTTTAGCAGTGAAGGGGATCCCATTCCTTGTGTTGAGMAGGGATGAGGGAGAAAGAGAGGCTAGAGAATGGGAATTCTATAGAAAGAATGGGATGAGAGGTAATTCCTTGGATGTAATTGTTAGTTGTTGGGATAAGGGAGGAAAACCATAGCCATACCTAGTGAATTTTCCCWTGGTGTTTCATTGCTTGGCATAGGGGTGGCACCTACACGAGCTGGTGTTTATAGTTGGGATGAAAAATGCTCCCATGGATATATTCCCCAAGTGCATCGATTAAATCAGATAATTAATTAACTAATATTGTTAATTGTTGAATATTAATCATTGTGGCTTTGTCATGTTCAAATATTATGCATTAATTGAAGAAATACCAGTCTTGAATTACCAATGGGATCAACAGTGCATGCTAGGTTTTTTGGTAATGATTTATTGCATATTTGAGGCTTCTACAACCATATATTTTAATGTGGAGAGAAGAATTCTACCTCTATTATATAATTTAATGTCCAACCATATTAGTTTATTGAAAATGGCCTTGTGGTTATGCTAGAAGGAGACATTATCACAAATAGGATGTAATTACAAGTATTTGAAAGAGATATCTATGAATACTATTGTAAATTCATATGAATGTTGATTTAATTTTCCATGTGCCAACTGTTATTAATAAATGTATGAGTAGAAATATGTTTTATGTGTTGAGATGGCTAAATGTGCTCATAGGTTGTGGAGTAATTGTTTATGGGAAATGCATTTTGGCTACATAATTTCAATTGTCTAGAAATTCCAAGTAATATTGTTCTTTTCAGCTTAATGAGATGAATGTGTACATTACGAAGTGGTATTAAAGATACAAGTTACAACATTGGGGTTGTATGGGCTAGAAATTAGCTTATATATAAAGAAATTACAATTTTCATGTCAAGTGTTCGACTAAATGCCTCATGGAGAATAATTGGGGAAAATAGTATTGAGTTCTTCATTTACCCAATTGTAATGATGCCAAAGTAATTGGACTACTTATGGAGATGTAATAGAAGAGAATCCCCAAATTTAAATTAATTTTGTGAAAATTGGGGAAAATGTTGTTGCATACCATATGATTGACAAAATGTCAATAAAGAAAGGTATACAGGGTCATTAGTTTTCATGGTTTTGAAATGCACAAATAATGTCTTCAGAAAGAATATGACAGACATGGAAGTGTTAATGATATAAATTATGGATTTATGTAGTGATTATGTTTAAGAATTTGGGAAACTCACGAAATTGGTAAAATCCCCAGTTCTGGATGAGGCATAGAGGTCTAATTATATGCAATGGTGATAAATTTGGTAGGTGATGGGTTGAAATTTTTGTTCGATGAGTTGAATTGGAGGAACCGTATGTGAAAAATCATGGTGGTGGTTTGAAAAATGGAAGAAAAATATATAATTAAATCTATATTTTAAATTTTAGAGAAAAACCCTAAAAAATGATGTGGAACCATATAGACGATGTGGAACCATATAGACGATGTGGACCCAGTACAAGTGATGTGGACTAGTAGAATGACATGGATATGTCATAGCCATGCTAGTTGGATTTTGATGTATAGGTAGCAAGGGTCAAGCAACCTTGTGTAATGTGTGTGTGTGTGTGTGTGTAGAGAGAGAGAAAGAGAGAGAGAGAGAGAGAATGTTCTTTGAATTTTTCAGAAAAATATCGCAAGATTCAGCCCTAAAACTACAACCAATATGTTCTTCACCTTCTTATATTTCCGATGAGCTCTTGTTTACCCAATATCTACACCAAGAGCTCAATATATGGCCTTTGAAAGATGGAGACTCAGCCATCGTCAATTATTTTCCTTGTGCAATCTGAGTTATTGATTAAAATTCTCCCTATTATCCCACATGCATTTTGGGAGGGCAGATTGAGCTCTTTATAAAGAAGACTGCTTCCTTATTAGTATAGAGTGTGGTAGAATATATTGAGCCATGAAAAACATATGTAGCTTGTTTTTAGTGTAATTTTTGGTTTCCATATCGCCACCTAGTAACCTTTCCATGTCATTGCTCAGTCACCACTAGCCAACCATACTTGCCAGTGTCCAACTAGGATAAATCCACATGTCATGATTTGGTTGGATGTGCCACATGTCATATTGTGGTTTTCTTAAAGGTGTCTTGGGATGTGTGCAAGGGGAAGGGGAAAAAAAACTTAGGATAGATAAAACATATTTGGAGGAAAACAAGTGTGGAGGTACGAAGGAGGCCAACTCTGCATCTCACATGGAAAAACGGGTGTGGAGGTAGAGGGATAGGGGTGATGCATGGGTGAGTGGAGATAGGCATGTAGAGAGGAGGTTGAGGGGAGTGACATGGATGCATAAATGTGTACTAGTGGGGAGGATATGGAGGTGGGAAAGGGAGGAATGTAGAATGCAGGGGAGAGTAAGGGAATGCAAAGGAATGTGGAAGAGTGGGATGTGGAAGAAAAGGAATGTGAAGAAAATGGATGTGGAGGGAAAGGAGAATGTGGAGTGTGGAGGACACGGAATAGTGGGATGTGGAAAACACATGGAGAACACCTCCAAAGAAAATTGACCTTACCCTTTTAATAACTTAACATTTGTACTGCTCTCAACACCACTCCCAAAATTGACGTTTTGGACTAAAATTCGGATATCTTTAGTGTACTACCTTCGATTTCGACTTTATGAAATGATGGATGAAGCTAAGACAAAGGGATATCCAGTGAGAGGTTGTATGTCCCCATGATATGATTCATTTTTATCTCTTTGTGTTCATACAGAGACTTATCATCCCCGGGTGACTTTGCATAAAGGAGGAAAATTGTATCGTTGAAGCACTTTCTCGATTTTCATGATTAGCATGCAAGGATCACACGACATTCTTTTGTTTTCAAAAATTGGTTCACAAAAGGAGAAATCCAGGTTTAAGTGGAAGCCCAAAATAATTTCACTCGTGACACCTTATATAATGGAAGAAGGGTGTCATGAAACCTAAAACCCAATTATTTATTATTGTTGGAAATTGGGGGAAGCAAGTAAGAAAACACGAAAAACAAGTTTTTTTCACTTAACTAGGCCCAATAAATAATCCTATAGTGATCCAGAAAGCAATTTGAGCAAACTTGTAGAAGTTTGTCAAATGAAATTCCTTTATTTTATGGCTCAAAACAGATCACTAATAAGTTGGTGTATCCATGAGATGACTCAAAGGTAAAAATTAACTATGGGAACGGATATAGAAAGACAAATATGAAACAAACATAGAAAAATATTATCTTTATATTAGGATGGATGGTAACAGTATGCTCCATGATCTAGAACAATGCCTAGAAAAAAGGAGGCATAGTACAACAACACTATTTATGGAAATTTTTCTCAGTTCATTTGGCCTTATTCTAGGAGGACCCCTAGCAGTAGATGCATGAACTAACACTTCATCAATCCCTATAGGAAGAAAAGGTTTCTTTTACTCAATATAAATGGACTCGTATCTACCATTACTTGATGTAAGGCGAGAACATGACAACTACTAAACATATGATATATCTCAATAAATTATCACATAGAAAACCCTGCATTAATAAATAMTCACATAACAAATCATAAACATTAAACATAACTAGAATTTATGGCTATATAAATTACGTTGAAAGGAGAAATCACACATGATATGATGAATTGCTCGGAAGTACAGTTGGAATGGTTTCCCCCGCATGTTTCGCTTCAACTGTATGACCCTCTATTAGTCTTGAGCTTCCCTTAATCGATGAAGAAATATCTTAAAGTACCTGCCAAAATCATTCAACCTCCATAAATATCTAAAAAATCAAAACAAGACATATTTATAGTGCATTATTTACTCTAAGATGCATTTTTACGAGAGTGTCGGAACATAACTAAATGAGCTCCTCTTGGTTTTGAGAATAATTTATTGGAGCCATGCATCTAATATTTGATCAAACTGTCTCCCTTCATTTGAAGTAGCAGCAACAAAGTCAGCATTGACTTTGTTGTTTCTTCGTTGGATCGAGGGAGGTTTGCTCCAATATTAAACGGCTCCAATAAATTATTCTCTATTGAACAGGGCCAACCACGTGAAGGAAAAATATCTTATATCCCCTCCCCCCCTCACATCACTCTCAATCCCCCAATACCCAGCATATAAATCTATTGAAATATTTACAGCAAAAACAAACATATATACATACCAATATTCACAATTGTTTACATTGAAATAAAATGTTTCCTTGATCCATTTGGAGTGAGCTCAATTATCCTAAGAGAAAAGTAACAACTATTCCATAACATCATACACTAGACTAAAGCACTTTACATCTAAAAACTAGAGAATGGAAATTGATGTGAAAAGAGGCTTTATTCTATTCCATCATATGACTTGGTTGGAGTATCAAAATGCACCTGTAAACATCATGGAACTCATCCCACTTTGATATATAAGTGAAAACATGTTATTTTTCCAATATTTAATCATAAACTCACTCAAAATACTAAAATGAATGCTTTGGGAAATAATAGATCTAAACTCATATGTAATCATGAAAATGGTCTTAATGGAAGGTTGCAGGAAAGCGGAATATGGTGAAAAGTGAAGTAAAAGGTTGGTAAAAGAATGGCATTTTGGCGACCCAACAAGTAAAAAAAAGTATTTCATAGAAAATAGATTGTATATTAAATAGTTATTAAAATATTCATGTACATCATAATTTAGTACTTTTAGTCGGCCTCTTCTTCTGAGCTCTATAGTTTCTAAGCATTTCATCAATATCTACGTATTCGTTCTCTGGGTGCTCTTCAAAATCTGATTGTGATTGTGTCCTCTCATGCAGAGCACACCTAGTTGTGGGGTACTCACAGGGTAATGGAGGCCGTTGTGATGAGGCATCACCTACAAAAGAAAAAAATATAAAATTTAGATGGCTAGTCTTTAAATATCATTGAACTAGTTCAGTAATATTAAAAAAAACACCTGCAATGTCATTATTTACCTAGTGAATTGGTCGGCACCTTTGGAATGGTTTCCCCCACATTCTCCTCTTCAACTGTATGACCCTCAAGTACAAAATTATTTTCCATTGAGACCACAAAATTTATAAGGACAATCATAAATGTATAAGTAAAAATATATATAAGTACAAAATGTATAACTACGAAATTGTTAAGTATACGATTAAAATACATCCATATTATCGTCATGTGCCAGCTTGGTCATAGCATCATCATGGAGTTGCACCCTCATGGAATGGGGCTGCATGGGAGAACCATCTTCTGGTTTCAAACTGCTATCAACGCACTTCTCTCCAATACTAGTGCGTTCATTGACAGTGTTGCTCCCATGATTAAAACAAAGTTGTAAAACATTAAATTTATCTATGATATCAAACATGATTGTATTATATTAATAAAAAAGGTTAATGTGGATTGAATTTTATTTACCTTATCTTGCAAAGTGGTTCTTGGTAACTGCCCCAAGATTTTTCAGTGTTCAACTACAACTTTATAGTCGTACTTGTAACCAAGTTGGAGGTCTTCCTCCATGGTTTCATTACCAAACTTGTCACCCTGCATTGCATAAGAGTATGTATTTTTAATTTTATTCGTTGAAATTACCTAAAAGTTTTAATGCAATACAAATAAGATATTTAGGTACTTACAATTTGTGACAACAACTTCAAGTAGCCACCCTGGCCTACCCTGTGCTGGCCACATTTGGTAAGTCTTTCTTTTGTTTCCTTTGATGTGTCAGTCAACCTATCATCAAAAGTTTCAAGTATGTTAATATATACCACAATTTTAAATACATCTAAAAAAAATTGAAGGTATTGAATTGAAATTGTAATTTACCTTTTGGGACCAAAGGGTGTTTTTCCTTCATCTATCAATTTCTTCTCTTTTGCATCCTCAATGAGGGCCTTCCACTCCCTCTCTGGAATCATCAGAGGACGCTCGTACATATCGTTTTGTTTCAAGTTCTTCATATATGTTTCTTGTGTATATTTTAAATAGTGTCCAGTTGCGGTGGTGACCAAGGTCTTATTAAATGTGTCTACACCAAAAAGGCTTTCAAGATAATCCATCAATTATTTTTTGTGCTTGGAATTCTGGGAATTCCACCTATCCTGTATGGTGGGCCCAAAAATAAGCAACGCCTTATTCTCCAAGGACCTATAAAAATCGTTATTCCCTACACACAAAAATATTATATGATTATTAATTTAAAAATAATAATTTAGATGATTTATATTTGTCTACATAGAGAACATGAAACAAATAAAATTTTAAAAATTAACTGGGACTTTAACTTGATTTAATGGAATCCCTTCCTTGTTGACCATAAATGTTCCCTTAAGGGTCCCTGTGTTGGTCACACATATTTATTTAGGAAAATAAACCTTATAGTTGGTCAAATCATTAGCCTCATCTCCGTCACCACCTCCAAAGCCTACCTGTGTGGCTGCTTCCTCGGTGTGTGTGTCGTGGCTCCCACCTAATGGTGTGAAAGGTGGAGATATGAATAGATGCATCCTGGAATATTTATGAGGGCTTGTGTTGATACATTGTGTCATTTGTGCAGTGCCATTACTACCGAAACCATGCATCTCATGGTCAACAGGATCCAAAAATCTCTATATAAGAAAGAAAACATTTTTTCTTTTAGATAATGTAAAAGTTAAAAATCAAGCTTTCATAATTGATCTTATGACATAAAAATAAAACCATTTGAAATTATGGTTATTACCTTATATGTATTAAGCCTTGTCATAACTTCTTTGATCCTTTCTTCTGCCTCAGGAGTTTGATCTAGAATATTTAACAAGTGAGTTAGTTATGTGTTTGCTTTATTGATCTTTTTTCTAATTAAAAACATATGGTCTGGGGATTCATACAAATCCCCTTCATCGAGTGAATCATCATCAGCATCATGGCCCACCGACTACATATTCAACAAAATAAATGATAATTCAGTTATGTAAACAAATAAAATAATTGATCGCCACATAAATAAAATGCACATTAAATGTAATTCAAAAATTGTTGTTTGTTTACCTGTTCTGAGGTCGCTTTTAATTTACCACAATCATCCTGCAACATTACAATAAAATTAGAACCGTGATCATTATCATGAGAAATAAATTCAAATGTATGAGAAATCCTCCCTCTTTATTGACATCCAAGGAGGAATGTTATTGTTGATAACAAAAATAGGTTGCACTAAGTAAAAAGACTGAAGCTCTCCAAATGGATTAACACTGTAAAGAACATAATGAAAATCACAAAATATAAGAGTCATTGCTTACAGGTTGGGTAAATTACTATACATACCACCCCCATAATAGCAACATAAGTATCTATTCGATTCAAATTGTAATCAATCAATAAATCTTCCCCTGCAACTATTGATTTTATTGCACATGTGAATACACGGTTTCCTTCACGCCCCTCAAATACACAATTGGGTCGCTTATTTGTGGTCGCGGGTCATGCACTGTTTATAAACCTTGCAGTATTCCTCACTGCTCTTTGCCTTCTGTCAATATAGATAATTGTTCCTTTATTTTGATCACTGTCTTTTAGTTGTATATAATTTGCAGCCAAGCCATATTTTCGCATACTTTTTGTATATTGGACTATTCGTATCCAATCTTTGTAGATATAACAGGGTTCGACATACTTCATCAATTTAGTTAATCCATCGTAACATGCATTTATTCCATCCATTGAAAATATACCCAAACCATGTAATGACGATGGAGAAATCCGATATATCCTTTCGTTTACACAAAAATCAGTGTTTACTTCAGGAAGAACCTTGGGTACCCATATTTTCACTATATGTTTGTACCTTAAAGGAACCTCGATGTCATCTATTCTCTCATTATCATAAGAACATGATCCCCCTTTCGTAAGAAAAAATTCCATGCATCTATGGAATTTTCTTCTGATCTTCTCACCTCTAGTTGATCTTTGCCTGTTAGACCTACTAGATGTCTCACTTTCCTCTATTCTACCTGAACTTACCTCACTCAATGAAGATATATCTGAAAACTACATGTTTTCTTGTATGTCCTATAACACCATTAATGACAGAAACAGTCAATCAATCAAGATGTAACACTAGTTCATTACTAGTATCATGTTGGTATCACAGTAAGCTCATAATGATTACCATAGTGTTACTCTTTCACAATTGTATTATGCTCTATTACTATTGGTATACTATCTAGGCATTATAGGGGCATGTTTGGAGTCAAATGACACATGCCAAAAAGTGGTGGTAATAGGACATGATGCTAGTTGGAATACCCTAGAACTGATGCCATTAGACACAGACTCAATCCTAAGGCCAACTAAGGAGAACAAAAAGCACACGCTAATTAATATAGGAGTTAAGCATGCAAACAAACCAAATTTGTACTATGACTAGACCATATTTATTTGAAATGCTTCATGTAACATATGTCATTGACTTATTGTGATCTTGGTCTATCTTGGAAGTACTTTCATTGACAACACCAATTCTCTTTTCTCCTTTAGTCGACCAACCTACTTTAGTGGATTCCTAATGAAGATGGAAGAGGGTGATTCAATCCCAAACAACTTGTTGAAATTGAAAAGGAATCCATGGTCAGTTGTTAACAATTGCTAGAGATGTAGATAAGATAAGATAATGTTATTAATGTCCAACAAATGACCACAAAAGTAGGTCAATGGGACTAAAAGATAGATCCAATGTGAATACAATGTGGGAGTGTAGAAGAAACTCCTATATAAAGTTGAAAGCTAGAAAGCGAAAGAAAATCCACCTAAGGACTTAGAATCTAGATGTCCAAGAAGAAACCTAGTTGCCTTTTCAATAAGATGCAAGAAGAAAAAATGTCTTATCTAAAGAGGATTGAACAAAAGAGGACATACAACCAATTTAAAACTAAACTCTTAGGATAACTAAAAACTCTATCTATCAAAATTCCAATCCTTTAAGCTATCAAAGATGTGCCCATATACAAAAAATTTATCAAGGAACCATGCATCAAGAGACCTATAATGACGAAAAGAGATCCACCCACAACTAATGTTGTAGGGTACCTTGTTGATCTCATGATGTGAGGGGATATTTTCACTCCCAAATACTCTATATCCTATGGAAATGGATCTAAATGTTGTTCAATGAGATCTTGTAAATATCATATCCATATTCGATATTGATTTGTGAATGGAGGGAGAAAGGTAGGTTTTGTGGCTTGAATAATTTATGTTTTCAATCGAAGGCTAATATTGCATTGGATTGCGATGACCCATATATAGATAGTCAGGCCCCTATTTATTCTAATCTAGTCATCCTTGTAGTAGATGTCTACATAATCATGTACTTAATCCAAAATACCTTGATATATTTATGGGTCACAATCAATGTAATGACAAGGAGACAATCCTCAATTAAATTTGAGAGAATTATTAAGATGCACACCCACTATACTTTGGTTGATATACATGTCTATTGTCATCCTTGAAGGAATATTATAAGATGTGATAATCTCAATAGGCTCCCGGAAATATCTAGTAGACTTTATCATGTTGTAACCCGAGGATAAAATCATTAATGGAAATCCCATCATCATTGGAATACCATGGTTAGCTATAGTAGATACTTGCATTGGTTATGGAATATGGGACATGAAAATTTCTTAAGGATTGTCCCAAAAGAGACTCGCTCTCTATCCTCATACTAAACAATTTATTGAAACTAAAATACCATTGTGGGTAGGACAAGTGGATGATGAAGAAGTATTTGGAACTAGTATCTAGTCTATTATCACTCTTGATAATGCTTTATCATTGAAATAAATATATAAGGACACATTCCTTTCAAAGTGTATGCAAAATTTGTATCCCAACATTATATAAATTCAGGAATACCTTGACAAAGAGGATGTGAATACCAACCAAATACATAAAACAAAATTATGCATGATGGAAAGACTTATCCCTTAATTATTCTACTAAACAAATATTATCCATATAGTCCTTATATAGTGGAATCGTTTCCTTTCTAGTGGATTTATTAAGTTCCCTATAGTCCACACAAATTGTCTAGTTACTCCTTCCTTGGGAACAATAATCAAAGGCAAAACCCATTCACTATCTAAGATAGGGTATATAAAACTTACATATAAAATTTTCTATAGTTTATATTTAACTATGTCTTTAAGTGTAACATTCATTCTCCTTTGTCGCTTCTGATTGGCATGGAATCATACTTGATGTAGATGTGATTTTTGAAAATTTTTGGATGGATTTTGTACATGTCACTATAGTCCCAGGAAAACGTATAACTATGAGTTTTAGAGATGCCTAACAACTATTGTTATCGATTAGAAGTTAATTTGTTGTTCATTTTCAACACTTTGGTGGGAAACATTTCTACTATTTGAACCATTTAATTATTCCACATTCGTTGTTATCATCCCTAAGTTTTATAACTACCAATGATGAAACACTTTATAGATTGTCACATAAATAGATGTAGACCCTAAAATTTAGATAAAAATTGAAAAATAAGAGTGTTGATAAAGTCCTTAACCCCCAAGGAACTAGTACTAAAAATAAAAGAAGGAAAATTGAGAGGATAGAACAATGGGAGAAAGATACTTATTTTTCAAAAACATGGGACATAATTAAGAAAATTACTACCACATTTTTATAAATAAGAGGATCATCATCCCATATAAACCATGATCCTTATAAACAAGTGAGTACATTAGTAGGGTCAGGAAACTTAGAGAAAGGACAAAGATCCATGTAGCCAAACAAACACATATTCCTTCACTCGGCACTACACCAAATATACCAAGTATGAAAGAAACTCAAGAACCTACTGGAATGGAAGTTGTTGACATCATCACATGGGTTTTATTGGAACATATCAAGAATGTTGGAAGATTGGTTGTTGTCATTGATGTCAACCCTAGTCATGGGTTTTGGACCGCAAGATTGATGAAGGTATTTGGACATGAAGGACAATGGACATGCAGATACAACACCCATGGATGGATAGTATACATCATGTTGTTTCCAATGGTATGTGGCATGTCACATGGATCCTCATGGTTGAGGAGAAATGAATTTTTGAAAATGACAAAGTGAATTGAAGAAGGAAGTACATGTAGGCCCTGAGATAATTAAAGAACATAATTACAAAATAAGAAAGTGTCAGGTCGGCCCTAATATTAAAAGGAAGTGAAATAAATGGTATATATAAATATCATTATACATTCATTTGATATACAAGTCGAATTTCAAAGGAAAATCAGAAGAAAAGAAGGCCGGATTTCAAAGGAGGATGAAGTCTTTTGGTGATGTGTTCTAAGTCAATAAATAGGTGTTCCGGGTAAAACAGTCATAACTTCTTCATAGATAATCCAAATGAAGTGGGACGAATTGCATTGGAAATCGTACGGACTGTAGTTTCTTGTGTGGGAGTTTCCGAATATGATGTTAAATATTGAGTGCAGGGCATTCTGTACAAGTTCGGTCTCCTGAATAAACTAGAATTGAACAAAGTCTACCCTTCTCTCTATAACTTCTTTTTTGGGAGGATTCAAGGAGTGAACCCTGAAGAAGTTTCAGAGAATACATTGAGTAATATTATATACAGGATCAGAGTATTCCAAGAATTTAAGAATTTCATAAATTGAAGAAGTCTCAGGAAGCATTATCAGGTTCAATGTGATGGTTGGTTGATGGTGATGATTTAATGTAAAGTTTTATTATCTCTCATATATTCTTGGGTGGAAGGAAGGGGCAAGGATGGAGAGTTAAATCCTCTCTTGATATTGGAGGATTGTATCTTCCTCTTGGAGGTTTATC
>SNQJ01S0001148.1:109884-127528 GCA_010110895.2 Picea sitchensis | reverse complement strand
TTGGTTGTACAAAAAGTGTTGAGATCACTTCTCTTGAAGTATGATGCTAAGGTCTCCGCCATTGAAGAAACTAGGGACTTGACCAAAATGACAATGGATGAATTACATGGGTCTCTTATAGCATATGAAATGACAACAGGTACAGAAAGTGACCAGCCAAACAATGAAGCAGCCTTTAAAGCCATAAAGAAGACAAAAGACAATGATAACGACCTTGATGAAGAAATAGCAAATTTTGTAAGAAGGTTTCAGAAGGGAAGTGGAATATACAAAGGTAAGTCTCCTCTCAAATTCTTTAACTATGGTAGAATAGGACATATTGTTGAAAACTGCTACTATAAAAAGAGAAGTCTCAACAATAAAAAGACCTTCTACTCCAAGGATGATGACATCTCCTCATATGAGAGTGATGAAGAATATAATGATGGAGTAGAAGTCCTCTTCATAACCCAAGAAACCCATGATGATGATCAAAAGAATTTTAAAGAAGAAGAAATCATTTGTGAAGAAGATTCAGACAAAGAAACCAACCTTGATTCCTTTTGGGGATACAAAGAAAATGCAGAGAGTGAACAAGATGAGAATCTTGAAAAGTTGAAGCATGTTGAAACTGAAAATAGCAAGCTTAGAAACACAAACATAATACTAAAAGGTGAATTGACTAGTAGTGAAGAAGAGAATTACAAGCTTGAAAAGACCATTAATAGCTTGAAGGAATAATTAGAAAATTATGAGAAATTGAAATCAGAATTAGATCACACAAAAGGGGAGCTACTATTGACAATAGAAAAGTTGAAGAAGTTCGAAAAAAATGCTGAAAAATTAGATGAGATCCTTAGAAATCAAATATATCCAAATGACAAGACAGGACTAGGATACAATGACAGTTTGAATACAACAAAACAAGAGAAGGAAGATGAAAATGATGAAACCAACACTCTAGAACAAGTTGAACAACAAGATAGAAGACTAGAATTAAGAAGGAATGAGACATCAAGAAGATCCTCTCCCATCAGGTATGAAAGAAATCATTATGAAGGAAACTACAGAAGAACAGATCGTGAACCCAGATGAACCACACCACAAAGAATATCACTTACTCCCAGGTATCAAAATTTCTTTCTTGGACATTGTTATACTTGTGGAAATTTTGGACACAAAGCAATCAATTGTAGAATCAATGAAAGGAATAACTATGCAAGCTACATGAATGGTGAAAATAGTAGATACGGAAATGTTCGTAGACCTATCAACATAAATTATAATCCATTTGACCCATTAATGGATCAAAATATTGTATGTTACAAGTGCAATAATCTTCTTCATAAAGCACGAGATTGCAGAGAGATGAAGGAAGACAATCATATGCCAAATGTTTGTATACCAACTACAACATGGAAAAGGAAAGAAATTCCACAAAATTAAAACTGTCAAATAACATTGGTCGCTAAAGAAAGCAAAGAAGAAGATGAATGGTTCATAGACAGTGGTTTTTCATCTCATATGACCGGAGATCAAAGCAAATTTGTCAGCTTGAAGAAAAAGGGTGGAAATGTTACATTTGGAGATGACTCATCTGCTAAAATACTTGGAAAAGGAATTGTAAAGCTTGGAAGTGAAAATGTAAAAGAAGGAAAAGTACTACTGGTTGAAGATCTGAAGCATAATCTCCTCAGTGTCAGCAAAATATGTGATCAAGGATACACTCTTACGTTTGACTCTCGAAAATATAAAATCAGAGAAAATAACTCAGGAAGATTGGTTGCAACTGCAACAAGAAGACCGAACAACATATACATCCTAGACATGAAGAAGAGAGAGAAGATATAAACCACAGAAAAGGATTCCAAGGAAGAAAAAGTCCCAAAGACCAAAAATAAGGATGAAATAGTATTGAGTGCCACATGTTCAGGGGGAGAGAAATTGGGATCATGATGATAGGGGGAGCATGAGTGTTTCCATCAATGACAAAGGGGGAGATTGTTGAAATATTGGTTGTTGTCATTGATGTCAACCCTAGTCGTGGGTTTTGGACCGCAATATTGATGAAGGTATTTGGACATGAAGGACAATGGACATGTATATACAACACCCATAGATGGATAGTATACATCATGTTGTTTCTGGTGGTATGTGGCACGTCACGTGGATCCTCATGGTTGAGGAGAAATGAATTTTTGAAGATGACAAAGTGAATTGAAGAAGGAAGTACATGTAGGGCCTGAAGATAATTAAAGAACATAATTACAAAATAAGAAAGTGGCAGGTCGGCCCTAATATTAAAAGGAAGTGACATAAATGGTATAAATAAATATCATTATACATTCATTTGATATACAAGTTGAATTTCAGAGGAAAATCAGAGGAAAAGAAGGCAGAATTTCAAGGGAGGATGAAGTCTTTTGGTGATGTGTTCTAAGTCAATAAATAGGTGTTCCAAGTAAAACAGTCATAACTTATGCATAGAGAATCCAAATGAAGTGGGAAATTGCATTGGAAAGAGTATGGACTGTAGTTTCTTGTGTGCGAGTTTCAGAATTTGATGTTAAATATCGAGCGCGGGGCATTCTGTACAAGTTCGGTCTCCTGAATAAACCAGAATTGAACAAAGTCTACCATTCTCTCTATAACTTATTTTTGGGGAGGATTCGAGTGAAACTTGGAGAAGTTTCAGAGAATACTTTAAGTAATATTATCTATAGGATCAGAGTATTCCAAGAATTTAAGAATTGCAGAAATTGAAGAAGTCTTAGGAAGCATTATCAGGTTCTTTGTGATGGTTGGTTGATGGTGGTGATTTAATGTAACGTTTTATTATCTTTCATATATTCTTGGGTGGAAGGAAGGGGCAAGGATGGAGAGTTAAATCCTCTCTTGATATTGGAGGATTGCATCTTCCTCTTGTAGGTTTATCCCTCCCTTTACATTTGGAAGTTGTAGCTACCTTTGGAAGTCATTACTTCCCTTGAACAATAACTATTGATTATATCTCATATATTGTGCATGGTGTATTGTGGTGTATTGGTGAAACTCTTATACTATTGTTCATTGCTCATTGGATATAATTGAATGGTTTAAGTATAAGTTGAAAAATATTTTAAATTGTACTTGATACTGATTCACCCCCCTCTCAGTATCAACAAAGAAAACATAGGTAGAAATCATTAAATGGAAGTCTATAGTAGAATCTAATAGGTGATAAGTTATACCCTTGGAGAAACATGAACAGATAGTCTCTTCCCTAGAAGAAAGGTCTTAAATTTTAAGCGTGCAACATTTGGACACAATTAAAAGTTGAGGAAATGAAAACTTAAATTTGAGAGAAAATATGGAAGGAAAAATGGAATAAACTAAAGATAAAATTGAGAAGATAATGATTTTGGATACAAAATGGGGAAAGTAGATCTATAGAATCCCATACATACAAGGAGGAGGAACTTAACATGACCTTGTAGGTGAGGGTTGAAAGTACTAATCTGAAATATTTGTTTAGAAGACATCCTTAAATGGTTTTAGATGTGGAACTAGTCACGGTTTTAAAGGAAATGCAATAGGAGGCCATAGTTCAATAGTAAAGGACCACAAGATATTTAGGTGATACAATGTTACAAATGTCCCAAACCAAGTGGTAAGAATTAATCCCTACATTTAAGAGAGAGAAAACAAAAGGAGAACTAACATCACTCCACTAACTTAGTCTACGAAATTGGATATGCATAAGCATTGTTCTATCAAGATGTAACACTAATTAGTACAATGGTTCTACTTCATTACTAGTATCGTGTTGGTATCACAGTAAGATCATAATGATTACCATAGTACTACTCTTTCACACTTGTATTATCTATCACACGCTAAATAATCTAGGAGTCAATCGTGCAAACAAACCTTCTCACAAAGAATTGCTAGTTTGTGATGGAATCCAACATCGTAGGATTGATGTGCGAAGGGGATGAGTTTAGGTGGGTGGGAAAGTTACGTTGACAACCTACTTAACAAACTAACGCCCTAGTGCAATTTACCTCACCGAGTAGTGGGCAACCCTCCAAGGATTTTGAGTGAGTCTAGCCAACGTCGATCCCAGGTACAACACCACCTTCCCTGTGTTGTCACCTTGAGTAGGAAGTCTAAAATATCATGGCCTCTATGGTACCACCTACTATACCAAAGAAGAGGGGGGACAGACGACAGTCGGAACCAAGACCAACAAAGCAAGGTTGATTACTCTATTGGCCCCAATGTGACCTCGTGCTTGACCCTTGTGTTAGAAGGGCTTCCCAAAGTCAGTGATATAGCAACTGGATTTCACTCCCTAACTCAAATATTTGTGTTTGTTTAGCAACTTTGGAAAGTTATTCTCACAATCCTATTCCAAATATCTACACCTAAGATAAGATGGGTTTGAAGAGCCTTATAAAAGTTTATAGATAAATTTTAATTAGCGCTTGATTTTAGGTTATTGTCACTCAAAGAAGTGGTCGTGAAACTGATGGCGTTTTGACTCGACTCTTTAAACCATGCAAGAGAAAAATGAAATGCAAGAATTTAAACTTCGATGAAAACTAGCTATGAGAAGGAGCAAGAAGTTTCAAGCAAAGAAATAATTTCTTGATTTATTACTATGTTTGCACTGCTAATGAAAAAAGTATGAGTTGATTATACAGATAAATGGAAGCAAAATGACCCAAATTTTAAAAATACCATGCAAATTTCATAGTTCACTTAGTACAACTATACAACATTGAATCAAATGTCATCATTTCTAACATAGTAAAATTTTATGATTATAGAGACCACCATACACATCTTAAATACACATAAGGATCATGGGGGCTTCACCTTGTTGACCAATATCTTATCACGTAATTCATTCATAAAGGGGTTTTTTTAATTATGAACCTACATGTTGTGAATAAATGTGTTCGCGTCAAACACTGAAAAGAACAATAAATGTGTTCTATCTTTTTAGTTAGTGGATAAAGATGAGTGCCTACTCCACATCCTAGGATAATTCCTAGCGTACTTCGACTATTCAGATCTAAACATGTCAATTCATTGAAGGTACCAAAAATTTGTGGAGTTTAATTCAATGAGACTGGTATTATTGTGAGGAAATTCTCAAGGACTTGCTTGCACTTTTTCTCTGTGTAGTATCAGAAATTCAGCAAACTTCATGCAAAAGAATCAAACTCTCCCCACAAAGTTGAAAATACAAGGCTTTATTGTGCCTATGGTTTCCTTACTTAAATCTATAGTAATGACATAGGATCCAAGGGTTCATAAATTGGCATATAAGAAATGATATCAATGACAACAACTCTTATATGTCTTAGTGTGTTTCACTTGTTCTTGAGTATACTTATGTATTGATGCTCTCTTATATTATATAAACTAGTACCTATGGTGCATGTTAACAAAATTCACCATGTAAGTTAAGACAGTTCCATGCAAGCAAAAGGTTGCAAACTGTAATAGTGGTGCTACAGATATCAAAGGCATGACAATCACCATGTGAGGTTAATAGAAACTAACCATGTATCTTGATGACATCTTGATTACATCCACAACCATTTTAGGTCATGAAAAGGAATGATCAAATGGATAAGATAATTGACATGACTTAATCATTTCCCTTGCGCTCTAGTTATAATAATTCCATGTTAAGAGGAAAGGAAACACTACAAGAGCTTAAGCCCAATGGGATCCCTATAAAATATTTGAAACCTTATCCCTAAAAACTAACCCTCAATACATCATTGTCTCATTATTGAGAAATGTCCCAATCAATGTAGATTATAATCATATTAAGTGTTGGTATTAAAAGTATTTAGAATATAGAAATGATTTTCAAGCTTCTTGGATGATCCACTTCACATAGAGGACTAGACCTTGATTTTAAATGGTGTTTCTCATAAAACTTTCAAATATTAAAACCATCATATATATAAATGTGTGGGGGGGTAACTAAGAACACACATCTCAGAAGTCTTTGAAATACGTGTATATAAGAACACAAATCTTAGAGCGCTTTGAAAAACGTTGTATGAGAGAGGGAGAAATGGATATTTTTCTTCTGATATCATTGTTTATGTGCATGGCCGCCTCTCTGCTTGCAACAACCTCTATGAGGAAACCATATTGACATACTTATTCTGATTTTGAAGGCATATTGGAGGAAGTTGAATCCATTTTCTCATCAATGGATGGCCACAATAAAAGGGACCTCGATGCTCTTTTGTATTTTTGGAAGGCCATCACATCTGACCCATTGGAAATTATCTCCAACTGTACGACCAAGAACACATAGAATATATGCCCATGGTATGGCATTCGTTGTAGACAATACACAAGAGACCCTAGAGACATGGACTAGTGATAGATCTCATTTCGCGGCGAGGGAGACTACTAGAATTTGAGACAAGTATGGGCAGGGGAAAAGAAGGCGAGATTTCCATCTCCTTCCAACACAAAAATGGAACTAAAGAAAACTTGTAAAAACAAAAAGACTATTATCGAATTAGAAATGTAAATTCAAGTGTGCAGAGGTACTCACCATCCTCTCCCTCACCCTTAGTCTCAACGTCAGTTGATCAAGTGTGTTGGGTTGGACTGTCAAAATTCGTTGTGGTGTAGAGCCTCATTATCTCCACTACACGGGGGCGCTCTCCTCCCTCTCGTTGGGCTCGAATGGCGGGTTCTCTCCTCCCTCTCATTGGGATCGAATGGTAGCCTAGTTTTGGGGGTTTTGCACCGTGGGGTTCTCTCCTCCCTCGTGAATGGGAGCATGCACTGCTTTGTCTCATGAATGAGTGGAGGCATTCATATTTTTTTTGTATCGTTTTGTGACTAGTTTTGTTTTTTTTGTTTGTTTTGTTTGTTTTATTGTTTTAATAAATTTATATTTTATATATATTATATTTATATTATATATATAGGTATTTTCTCTCTGTGGAAATTTTGTGTCTCACATTATAAGTGAATTCTATGTAAGCACACATGAGGAATCGTAACAAAAACGAGGTAGGATAGCTAAACGCAATGCAAGGAGAGTTGGCAAGAGGGGCGGCCACATGAGGAATCATAACGAAAACAAAGCAGGGTGCCCAAAGGTAAGGCAAGTTAAGTTGGCAAGAGGGGAACCCACAAGAGGAATCGTAACAAAAATGAGGCAGAGTGCCCAAACGCAACGCAAGGCGAGTTGGAAAGAGGTGTGCCCACCCACATGAAAGGCACGAAAATGACCACCCAAGAGAGAACTAGGAAAGAAGACGAGTCAGATGCCAAATAAGGAGCATTTTTGGCTTCGAATTAACTTTTTCAAGATGGCCTGGGAAAGTCTAGGCGCCCAAATGCAATGCAAGATGAGTTGGAAAGAGGGGCAGCCACATGAGGAATCATAACGAAAACAAGGCAAGGTGCCCAAAGGCAAGGCAAGGCGACTTGGAAAGAGGGGCACCCACAAGAGGAATCGTAAAAAAAATGAGGTAGAGTGCCCAAACGTAATGCAAGGTGAGTTGGAAAGAGGGGTGCCCACCCACATGAAAGGCACGAAAAGGGCCACACAAGGGAGAACTAGGAAAGAAGACTAGATGGATGTCGGATAAGGAGAAATTTTGTCTTCATCTTAACTTTTTCAAGATGATATGGGCAAGGCTGGGTGCCCAAATGCAATGCAAGGTGAGTTTGCAAGAGGGGCGCCCACATGAGGAATCATAACGAAAAGGAGGCAGGGCAGGCAAAATCAATGCAAGGCGAGTTAGCAAGAGGGGCGGCCACATGAGGAATCGTAACGAAAATAAGACAGGGTGCCCAAAGGCAAGGCAAGTAGAGTTGGCAAGAGGGGCACCCATAAGAGGAATCGTAACAAAAATGAGGCAGAGCGCCCAAACGCAACGCAAGGCGAGTTGGCAAGAGGTGCAAGGGAATTCACCATAATATGTGTATGAATCCTCAACATGAGAAAGGGAATTCACCTCATGAACATCACACCATGCTAGACCATATCAACCTAAATGAATGTGAAATCAAGTGATATCAAGGGGAGAATTCCAAGCAAACAAATATGCCAATACAATATTAGCTTAGCCAAAAATTGCTAGGGTAGTGTTCCATCAAGGGAGTCATACATCGACATGTATCATCAACCATCCAATAATGATCATATCAGGGACTCCACAACCAAGTCTACTAGTATGAAAGGAAAGAAATTACCAAGACAACTAGAGCATCAACATCATCTATCCATCCATGACTACATCACTAATAGTCTCATCAAATGAAATCACAACCCCTAGGTCATCCAAAGATCAACATGTAAACCTACCTTTGTGATGAAAATCACAAGAGTAGTGAAAAAATACTAGTGTGGGCCCCATGTAAAATGAGGGATAACACTAGCAACACAAACTGGATAATTTTGAACGTAATCATAATTTCATTCCTCTTGTCAATGCCAATTTCTAGTAGGTTTGATTCCTAGCTTGCAACAACAATGGATGAACCATCAATAAATTGATTTCATTAACTCAAGTGGATCTATTATTGATTCTCTTGGTTAAAGTGGATTTAACCACTTTGTTTGATTATTGAATTACCAAGTCGAGTTGATGTCACAGAAGCTTCAATTCACCCACCACAAATGTAATGCATCAACCCCGCATAGTGAGCAGTGAATGGCACCAGCGTTGAAATTTCTTCAATATGTGCTTGTATGCGTCGAAATTTGACATGGTTAGACTAGACACATGCCTTGACTGTATGGGAGGGTTTCAAGACTCAAGAATGTATGATGTCCCCACATAATCTTTGCGATCGTCCACATTTTCATCAATGTTCATCATGCACATCTCATTGTCATCATTTGTCATTCCCTTCTATAGAATCGTTGTCATAACTATCTTGAAATTTGACATGGATCTTCCAATACACCCATCATAAATTTCTTCCATCAAACCCGCACAGTGAGCAATGAATGGGGCCGGCGTTGAAATGTTTTCAATCTGTTCCCGTATGCGTTGAAATTTGACATGGTTAGACTAGATAATTGCCTTGATGGTATGGGAGGGTTTCAAGACTTAAGTTTTTTTTATGTCCCCACATAATATTTGAGATTGTCCATGTTTGCATCAACGTTCAATATAATGGATGTCTCATTGTCATCATTCATTATTTCCATCTATATAATCTTTTTCGGAACTCTCTTGAAATGTCATGGAACTTTCAATACACCCATCACCAATGTCATCTTGCATTGACCTCGCACTATGAGCAATGAATGGGGCCAACATTGAAATTTATTCAAAATGTGCATGTATGCGTCAAAATTTGACATGGTTAGACTAGAAACATACCTTGACAGTATGGGATGGTTTCAAGACTCAAGGATGTCTGATGTCCCCACATAATCTTTGAGATCATCCATGTTTGCATCAACGTTCATAATGGATGTCTCATTGTCGTCATTCATCGTTTCCATATGTAGAATATTTGTTGGAACTCTCTTGAAATGTCATGGAACTTCTAGTTCACCCACCACAAATGTCATGCACCGACCCCACATAGTGATAAGCGAATGGGGCCAACGTTGAAATTTCTTCATGATGTTCATGTATGCGTCAAAATTTGACATGGTTAGACTAGAAACATGCCTTGGCAGTATGGGAGGGTTTCATGACTCAAGGATATATGATTTCCCCACATAATATTTGAGATCATCCACATTTTCATCAACGTTCATCATGCACGTCTCATTTTCAATGTTTGTCATTCCCTTCTTTAGAATTGTTGTCGGAACTATCTTGAAATTTGACATGGAAATTCAAATACACACATCACAAATTTATTCCATCGACCCCGCATAGTGAGCAGTGAATGGGGCCAACGTTGAAATGTTTTCAATCTGTGCTCGTATGCATTGAAATTTGACATGGTTAGACTAGATAGTTGCCTTGAAGGTATGGGAGGGTTTCGATACTTAAGGATGTGTGTTGTCCCCGCATAATAATTGAGATCATCCATGTTTGCATAAACATTCAATATAATGGATGTCTCATTGTCATCATTCATCATTTCCATCTATAGAATCTTTTTCGAAACTCTCTTGAAATGTCATGGAACTTCCAATACACCCATCAAAAATTTCATCTTGCATTGACCTCGCACAGTGAGCGGTGAATGGGGCCAACGCTGAAATTTATTCAAATTGTGCATGTATGTGTCAAAATTCGACATGGTTAGATTAGACACGTGCCTTGACGGTATGGGAGGTTTTCAGGACTCAAGGATATCTAATGTCCCCACATAATCTTTGATATCGTCCATGTTTGCAACAACGGTCATAATGGGCATCTCATTGTCATCATTTGTTGTTTCCATCTCTAAAATATTTTTTGTAACTCTCTTGAAATGTCATAGAACTTCCAATTCACCCACCACAAATGTCATGCTTTGACCCCGCATAGTGAGCAGTGAATGGGGCCAACATTGAAATTTCTTCAATATGTGCTTGTATGCATCAAAATTTGACATGGTTAGACTAGACACATGCCTTGACAGTATGGGAGGGTTTCAATACTGAAGGATGTATATTGATGTCCCCAGATAATATTTGATATCATCCACATTTTCATCAACGTTCATCATGCATGTCTCATTGTCATCATTCATCATTCCCTTCTATATAATCATTGTCGAAACTGTATTCAAATTTGGCATGGAACTTCCAATACACCCATTACAAATTTCTTCCACCTAACCTGCACAGTGAGCGGTGAGTGGGGCCAACATTGAATTTTTTTCAATTTGTGCTTGTATGCGTCGAAATTTGACATGGTTATATTAGACACATGCCTTGATAGTATGGGAGGGTTTCAAGACTTAATGATGTTTGATGTCCCCACATAATATTTGAAATCATCCATGTTTGCATCAACGTTCAATATAACGGATGTCTCATTGTCATTATTCGCCATTTCCATCTATAGAATCTTTGTCAGAACTATCTAGAAATGTCATGGCACTTCCAATGCACCCATCACAAATGTCACATTTGTGGTGGGTGAATTTCAACATTGGTCCCATTCACAGGTCATTGGTGCCCGTCATGTACTCTATCCCTAGTACAATGTTTTTTAATAGTTGTTTCCTTTAAAATTCGACCGAGAAAATTAAAACAAAACGAGGACAAGATACATAGATATATAGAATGGGTGTGTGAGTGATATTTGAGTCTGGAAACCCTTCCATATCGTCAAGGAAATGTGAAACTTTTATCCATGTCAAATTTCAGTGCATACAAAAAAAGTTTGAAAGAATTTCAACGTTGGCCCCATTCACAGGTTACTATTGTCCATCATGTACTGATCTATCCCTAATAAAATGTCTTTTATTTGTTTCCTTTAAAATACGACCAAGATGTGTGTCCCCTCGTCTACTAGTACTACAAGGGCATGCAATAACGTTGATAAAGAAGTACTTGATTAATCGCACAAGCTTCAAGTTATTTTATGTCTTTGTTTTTCTCTCTCATCTAAGTACTATTTTTCTCCATAAAGAATATTAGTACGAAATCATTATTTAAATACGAACCTCATCTATCTCCTTCTTCTCGCCACGACCAAAATCATGGGCCTAATTGGCATGATATTGGTTTTGAATGACATAGACGATGAATCTAAAGAGTGGGTGTGTGAGTGATCTTTGAGTCTGGAAACCATCTCATATTGTCAAGGCATGTGAACAGACTATCCATGTCAAATTTTGGTGCATACAAAAACATTTTTAAAAAACTTCAATGTTGACCCCATTCACTAGTCATTGTTGCCCATCATGTACTCTAGCCCTAGTACAATTTCTTTTAATAGTTGTTTCCTTTAAAATCCGACCGAGAAAATTAAAACGAAATGAGGACGAGATGCATCGATATACAGAGTGGGTGTGTGAGTGATATTTGAGTCTGGAAACCCTTCCATATCGTCAAGGCAATGTAAACAGTCTATCCATGTCAAATTTCAGTGCATACAGAAACATTTTGAAAGAATTTCAAAGTTGGCCCCATTCACAGGTTATTGTTGCCCATCATGTACTGATCTATCCCTAGTTAAATGTCTTTTAGTTGTTTCCTTTAAAATACGACCGAGATGCACATCCCCTTGTCTACTAGTACTGCAAGGGCATGCAATAACATTGATAAAGAAGTACTTGATTAATCGCACAAGCTTCAAGTTATTTTATGTATTTGTTTTTTTTTTCATATAAGTACTTTTTTGCTCCATAAAGAATATTAGTACGAAATCATTATTTAAATATGAAATCTCATCTATCTCCTTCTTCTCGCCATGACCAAAAGCATGGGTCTAATTGGCATGTTGTTGGTTTTGAATGACAGAGATGATGAATATAAAGAGTGGGTGTGTGAGTGATCTTTGAGTCTGGAAACCCTCCCATATCGTCAGGGCATGTGAACAAAGTATCCATGTCAAATTTCGGTGCATACAGAAACATTTTGAAAAAAAATCAACATTGGCCCCATTCACAGGTCATTATTTCTCATCATGTACTCTAGCCCTAGTACAATGTCTTTTAATAGTTGTTTCCTTTAAAATTCGACTGAGAAAATTAAAATGAAATGAGGACGAGATGAGACGATATATAGAGTGGGTTTGTGAGTGATCTTTGAGTATAAAGATGAATGAGTGAACTTCTCTTGGTTTCGAGAATAATTTATTCTCTACTAAACAAGGCCAACCATGTGAAGGTGGACGTTCATAAGGCCCCTGCCCCCACCCCTCACAACGCTCTCAATTCCCCAATACCCAATCTATAAAATAGAAAATAAACAAAAGCAACATAGTAATCATGAATAGAAACTACCAAAACAAAAATTTAATAAAACTTAAAAACATGTAATTAACCCACATAAAAAATTATTTAAAGAGAATAATTCATACAAATTAAAATATCTAGTTACGTACCTCATCGACCAACGTAACATTTGTATCATCCTTCTTTTGTATCTTATTCTTGATCATCCAACTCGACATCTATATCAGCATCTGGTTCAGAAACAATGTTGAAAGGATTGATGATATCATCATCATCATCAATGTCATTTTCGAGAATATCTTCATCGATATCAACATCAAGAACTAGCGCATTGTCTCCTATGCATGGTTCATCTTCTATGTCTTCTTCATCTGTCGACCCATATTCTTCCTGCTCTATCTCTACATCATCTTCTTCATATACAATATACTTTACCGGCCTTCCTCTTGGATCATATCTAACAACAAATGACCAATCCCTCTTACCTTGAACCTTTGAGTAAAAGACTTGTTCACATTGACTTGGAAACACATAGTGGTCATTTTCTTTTTCAAAAACTGTTGTTTTAATCATCGAAAATCCATTGGCATGTTGAATAACGATTATTTCCTCATCATGTTCATGCATTCATAACCTATACCATTTGACATCGAACAAAACCAATTTGAAGGAATTAAAGTCACGCTCAATTATATCATTCAAAAACCCATAGTATCTATTTTCATATTCTCGAGGACGTCTGTCACTCCTAGAGGAAACATTAGTGACATGGAATACTGCAGTTATCCCACTATCAGAAGTTTCTCTACTTTCATCCAATTGTTTGATGTGAAATTTACGACCATTGCACCACATAGCCTTGTGGTGTTTCAACTGCAATATCTAGACATGTAAAAGATGCATTGTCAATTAATAATAATAAATATTATATAACTTGGAAAGTATAATATGAAAAAAATACACCTACAGACACATTAATATAATATAAAATAACTTAATAAAATGGGTGAATTTTATTTCCTTTCCATCTTTCAAACAATATGATAAATCTATTTCCCTCTATGTAACATTGGAATCTCCATTACGACAATCTTCTCTAACCAATTCAAACAGTTATTTCCATGATAACCTACCGCTATGAAATTGTTTACATCTATCAATCCATACCTTCATCCAATCAATATTGTTTGCAATGTATAAATGTAGTGCATCCCAATCTTGAGCAACTGACCGATCAAAAAATCACAATTCACTAATATTAAATATTTGTTATAACCATGGTAAATATTAATAAATGATGAAAGAATAAATATTAATTGAGTATCATCATATACACAAAAAAATGAAGAAAAAAAAAATATATATATATATATATATATTAAAAATATCCACAATTTAATTACCTCTCACTTTCTTCATTGTACCTTTCCCCAGCAGTTGCTCCCTTTCAATTTTTTTGATGGATTTCATATCCCAAATGCAATCCACTGCATGCATAGATTGTGTTACTAATTGAGGAAGATACTGACTAATATACACCATGGATTCATATACCATATATCCCTCCACCATAAAACCCTTAGGACGTACTCTTTGTCTAACCAAAGACTTCAATGATTTCAAGTGCCTCTCCACCATCCACATTGACCTTGTGTGTACAGGTCCACACATTTCAATCTCCTCAACTTGGTGTACGAGGTAGTGTTCTTGTGCATTGAAAAATGTTGGAGGTAGATACTTCTTCATTTCACACATTAGCTGAGGATTTTCTATCTTCCAATACTTTATATCATCTTCATGGATTTCTTTCAATGACAACCATCTACAGACCATGACGCAAGAAAATAGCATGTTTCAACAAAACATAATACATATACATTACAAGTAAAACACATGTCATTGAGAACAAAAAAAAAATGATTTTTTTTTCATATATATTGCAGCTACTTACCTCATGTATTTTCCAAGATCATATATAACTTGTTTGACGTTATTGTCAAATTCGTTTGGGAGAGATATTGGTAGAACATACTATAACAATAAAAATGAATCGTTACTTGTTCAAAACTAGACGAAAAAAATAAAAATCTCAAAAAATGTATACAACCAATATATAAATATGAATACTAAAATAATTAATTACCTTAATGAAGGTATGCCAATCATGTGTTTTTACCCCACAAAATTCACCTTTCTTCATTAAGATATTGTTTATGTTTGAACAAAAACCTGTGGGAAATTTAATTTTTTGAATGACCTCTTTTACACCATTGTTTTGTTACTATGTTAATAACCATGGAAGGTTATTTTGGTCTCCATCGTTATTTGATCAGATCACACTTTGCATTGCATGATTGGCTTCCTGAATGTCATTACAAATTTTGACATTTGTTTCGTTATCCCTCTTGCCATCTATGATTCGTCGTAATGCTTCTGTCACATTCTTCCCGATATGCATTGTATCAAATAAATGTACTATTTTTAGGTCCTCATAGTAAGGAAACCTCATGAATTGAGTGGGATAATATTTCATTCCTCGTGGAAGCCCATTATTACTACCTTCACGACAACGACATTGATGAAGCATAAAAAAAAATCAGAACATTATTTATCAAATGAGGTAAAATAAATTGAATAATTAAAATAAAATTTCAAAACATGATTCCATTTACGATAAATAAACAAAATGCGTACCTCAAGGATTAATTATGGCATATGCCAACTTCCATAGGCAAGGTGTCATTCTTTGTGGTTTTAGTCCAGTCTCTTGTTTCCCATTGAAAATATATTTTTCAGTAGTACGATATTTATGATTCTTAGAGAGGAAGTGTCTATACTCATGAAACACCTCCTTTCCTAAAATTTTTGACCGACGAGATTTCATCTTAGGACCACAAACTGGACATGCAAATTTACTCTTTGTTTGAAGACCTGCAACAGATGGATTAATGTGAATTATTAATATACGAAATGATTATCTAAACAACATGCATGATATATTCAATTAATTATATATTATTCAAGCATGCAATATGGAATGTTACATACCAAAAAAATGTGTTAGTCATGGGGCATCATGAATTGTCCATAAAAGTATTCCACGACATTGAAATCTCTTCTGCCCAATTGGTTTACAGATGTCATACATAGTGATGCCCTCCCATAAATTTAGTAGCTCGTCAATAAGAGGCTCGATATACACATTCATATCTTTAACTTGGTACTTACCTAATTGTTTGAAATTACACGAAATTACTACCATGGTATGTATATATACGTAAATAAATAAATAAAATATGTTATGCAAAAAAAGAGAAAAATGAAAAATTTACATTCGAAAAATTAATGTAAAAAAATACCTAGAATAATCATTGTCAACATTATGTGCTCCCTCTTTATTGACATCCAAGGAGGAATGTTATTGTTGATAACAAAAATAGGCCACACTGAGTAAATAGACCGAATCTCTCCAAATGGATTAACACCATCAGTCGCCAATGAAAGCCTAACATTACGAGGTTCATCTGTAAATTCTAGCCATTTTGAAGCAATTTCCTTAAATGCATAACCATCTGCAGGCATTCGAATAATGTCATCTTCAATTCTCTTCCGTGCATGGTAATCCATAAACTGTGTTATGCTTTGGCACCTAAACAGTCGCTGCAAATGTGGAATTATGGGAATATGTCGGAGAACCTTTCGAGGGACCATTTTTGTTACTTGATCGGTTTGATATCTATTGATGCCACATACCGGGCATTTTGTTTTCAACGCATGTTGTCCATAATATATAATATGATCATAGGGACATGCATCTATACTTTGATACTCCATTCCAATGTCTTTCATAATGGCATGTAAATCTCAATATGTGTGAGGTAAAATATTTGATGAGGGTAACAAAAATTCACCTAACAATCTAAAACATAAAAAAAAAATAGTTAATGTAAAGAATAGTAATTGTAAATATTGCATTTTTATTTTACACATTAATTAACACACAAAAAAATGGGGAAAAGTCAACATTTATGTAGATGTGATTAAACATATTCCATACCTTAGGATATGTGGCATACAAGTGTTCGACAAATGATCTGTAACCTTTAAGTTCACCAGCAGCAATCTAGTGGAGAGAATATTTTCTCTTGACCCTTTATAAAGTCAGTGATTTGCCTTTTCAATCAGAGGTTCATCATAAATACCAACACTATTGTCCCCATGATCCTCATTTGGATGATCGAATAAGTCCTGAATCATTTGATTTGTCCCATCATCTTGAACTGTGTTATTATTGCCATCTAATTCCATGCGATCATTAACTTGATCTTCATTATCTGCTTCAAGTTCTTCATCTTGTACAACATCATTTATGCTACTACTTGGTGCTTTGTGCATAAAGTTAGGGGGGAAATCTAACTTTATAATTACAAACAATCATGAAAAATTAGTGCATGTATAAAATAGTATAAAAGTTTGAGAATACAATAAATGTTAAAACAAATAATGAATATATATAGTTAATTACCACGAGACGATATTCATTTGATCCCCCGTCCATGTGCCCATATTTTCTACAATGTTTTTTAGTTGTTGCTATTAAAACTCTTTTGGGACGTCTAGTGCAACAATATTTGCAAGGGCAATAGCATTTGATGTCACCCTTTTCACCCTCTTTAATTGTTTTCCCACCTCTAATGTTTTTTGACATTCTTCCCCACAGACATATACTGAAAAAAAAAAATACATGTTTTTTGTTCGCCAAGAAGACCGACTTATACCCTTTTTGAACTGTCGTTATTATAGAAAACTTGTCTCAACATCC
>SNQJ01S0001148.1:87961-108081 GCA_010110895.2 Picea sitchensis | reverse complement strand
CTGAAAGAAAGATTAAGATACTCAGGTCAGATAATGGAGGAGAATATACCTCAAAAGAGTTTGTGAACTTCTGCAAAGATGTTGGGATCAAGAGGGAACTCACTACTCCCTATAATCCTCAACAAAACGGTGTAGTTGAACGTAATTGAATAGAACCATAATGGAAGTTGTGAAGACTATGATCCATGATCAAGATCTTCCTATGTGCTTATGGGAAGAAGCAGCAATGGCAACTGTATATGTGCAGAATCGATTGTCCCATAGTGCACTTGGGCTCAAGACATCGGAAGAGATGTTCACCAAAAAAAATCCAGAGGTAAGCCATCTCAAAATATTTGGCTGCCCAGTGTTTAGTCATATACCTAAAGAAAACATAAACAAGTTGAACCCTTCAAGAAAGAAGGGAATAATTGTGGGATACTATGAGGTCACCAGGGCCTTCAGAATCTATATACCATGTCACCATCACATCGATATCAACAGGGATGTGACCTTTGATGAAGATGTAGCGCTCAATAAATCTAATCAATGCCAGCTTGAAGAAGTATATGAAGAGGAACCCATAATCCCCAGTACTTCCCCTGATGATGAAATTCTAGAAGACCATGATATAGTAGAAGTGCAAGAACCTCCTCAAATGACGACCCTCCATAAAAGAAAGCCAGCTTGGGCTAGAGATCTTATGCAAGATGGAGAGAAGTACGGTTTTCCCCAAGGAACTACGAGACAGGTGAAAAGACCAAATCCATTCTCCAGTTATACGGCTTTGATGTGTGATCTTCTAGAAGAGGAGCCTACCTGCTTTGAAGAAGCCATTCAGAGGAAAGAATGGGAAGATGCCATGACAGAAGAATACCAATCCATAATGAAGAACGAAGTATGGTAAAAGTTCTCAGACCGAAGAGTAAAGATGTGATATCCTCCAGATAGCTCTTCAAAATAAAACATGTTGTTGATGGAAGTATTGAGAAGTATAATGAAAGATTTTTCACTCGTGGATTTTCTCAAAAGGAAGGCATTGACTATGAAGAGACATTCTCTCTTGTATCTAGATACACCTCAATCAGAACCATCATAGCTCTTGCAGCTAATATGAAGTGTAAGCTGCACCATATGGACGTGAAGACAACTTTCCTAAACGGTGTCATCGAACAGGAAGTGTATATAGAGAAACCTCAAGGATTTGAGGTTGAAGACAGAAAGTCTCATGTCTGCAGATTGAAGAAATCCTTATACGGATTGAAGCAAGCTCCTAGAGCTTGGTCTGGACGTATAGACATTTTCTTGTTGAGCTTAGGCTTTACCAAGAGTAAAGAAGACTCTAACCTCTACTTCAAGGTCATAAACGATGAGCCAGTAGTATTACTGCTATATGTGGATGACTTATTCTTAACTAGAGAAGAAAAGCTCATCACTGAATGTAAGAAGAGACTTGCCTCAGAGTTTGAAATGAAAGACCTTGGCCTAATGCGTTATTTCTTAGATCTTGAGGTATGGCAGAGTCCTAAGAGGATCTTCCTTAACCAAGGGAAGTATACGGTCGAAATCCTGAAGAGATTCGACATGTTGGAGTACAAGCCCATGAATACACCCATGGAAGTGAAGTTGAAGCTNTGAAAGACCTTGGCCTAATGCGTTATTTCTTAGGTCTTGAGGTATGGCAGAGTCCTAAGAGGATCTTCCTTAACCAAGGGAAGTATACGGTCGAAATCCTGAAGAGATTCGACATGTTGAAGTACAAGCCCATGAATACACCCATGGAAGTGAAGTTGAAGCTATTGGTCGATACTTCATCAGAGTTGATTGATGCCACATTGTACAGACAGATTATTGGATCATTGATGTACTTGACGAACACCAGACCAAACATTTTTTTTGTCGTGAATACCTTGAGTCAGTTTCTGGTAGAACCCAGACGTGTTCACGTAGTGGTTGCAAAACATGTGATGAGGTACCTTAAAGGTACAATAGATTGTGGTCTCATCTATGATGGAGATCATGATTTCACATTGAGTGGATATACCGATGCAGATTGGGCAGGAAGTGTTTCTGACAGGAAAAGAACTTCAGGATGTTGTTTCATTTTGGGATCAGCGATGATCTCGTGGCAGAGTAGGAAGAAATCTAGCATTGCACTCAGCACAACAGAAGCAGAATACATTGTTGCATGTTCTGCTAGCTGCGAAACTATATGGCTTCGAAAGTTGTTGACCGACCTATTTGACTTAGAGATGAGAGAAACCTTGATTCTATGTGACAACCAGAGCTACATAAAGATGACAGAGAATCTTGTATTCCACGATAGGTCGAAGCAAATAGAGATTCATTATCATTACATCTGTGACATGGTGCAGAGAGGAGCCCTAAATCTCCAATACATTAGCATGGATGAACAGGTTGCTGACGTGTTGACCAAGCCATTATCTCGTATAAAGTTTGAGTACTTTCGAGATAAGCTTGGTATAGTCCGAAAGGACCCTTCTCGAAAGGGGGAGTAGATGTTGTGATGAGACACCTCTTGCTTCCAACCTGATGGTTGTGACGTAAAGCAAGATGATGTGATATGACTAGTACTGTGCTTCCAGCTAGATAGTTGTGACATAAAGCAAGTCTAGTATCCTGCTTCCGACCTGATGGTTGTGACATAAAGCAGGACGAGTACCTTACTTCCGACCTGATGGTTGTGATGTAAAGAAAGATGACGTGTGACTAGTACTATGCTTCCGGTTGTATAGCTGCGATGTAAAGCAAGTCTAGTTCCCTGCTTCCGACCTGATGGTTGTGACATAAAGAAGGATGTGTACCTTGCTTCCGACCTGATGGTTGTGACGTAAAGCAAGATGATATGATGAGACTAGCACTGAGCTTCTAGTTGGATAGCTGTGACGTAAAGATAGTCTAGTATCCTGATTCCGACCTGATGGTTGTGACATAAAGCAGGACGAGTATCTTGGTTCCATCTTGAGTGTTGTGACGTAAATCAAGACGATGAGATGAGACTAGTACTGTGCTTCCAGCTTGATAGTTGTGACGTAAAGCCAGTCTAGTATCTTGCTTTCAGCCTGAGTGTTGTGACGTAAAGCAAGACATTGAGATGAGACGAGTACTAAGCTTCCATCTTGACAGCTATGACGTAAATCCAACCATGTATTATGATGAGCTAGCCTCATGTTGTGATGATGATGATGTATCAGTTTTTATACTAATACATATTGATGCAGATGATGATGGCATTCATTTGAGAATGATGATGTTGTTGATGAAGAAAAACTTCCGATGATTTATAGATACACCAGTCAGTGTTCCAAGATGATATTGATGATGTTGTCCTCTCACCCACTTGATGTTGTTGATGATGTTGTCCTCTCTCTCGCATGATGCTGCTAAAGAATACCCTTCTTGTTAAGGGGGAATGTTGAAATAATGTAACTGCAAAGTGTATTCTTATTATTATTTGATATATTATTCATTGGATCAATCCCCATTGTGGATTGATCATGTCGGCTACTTTAAAAGGACCAAATCCCCTTTTACGGATTGGTCATATTGTAATTGTAAAAGGAAAAAGAAGAAGTCGGCCCCAGAATATATCAAAGAGGCCCTGAAACATAATAAAGGTGGTTATAACCACCCAATTGGAGAAGTCGGTCCTGGCAGTGAAGAGACACTTCACACGTGCCAGTCTTGTATAAATAAGGAGGCTAGCACCTCACTTAGACACACAAACTCACTTGCTCATTTGTGAGACAAGTTTCGGAATTGCAGTTAGAGAAGACGGAGAGAGAGTGGTGCATATCTGGGAGAGGATCTTCTGCATTAGTTTAAGAGATATATTGGCATTGTATTGGCTATCTATAATAAGGAAGTTTTGTTGGGTTTTCTTCCCCTAGAGGGTTTTCTTCCCCTAGAGGGTTTCCCAGGATAAATGTTGTGTCTCTTGTGATTATGTATTTCTCAGTGATCTTGTATTATGTTATTGTTATCTAATGAAATGCAAAGAACTATAATAATGTCTTAAACATTAACACATATTTATAGATTTGATAACGTCGCAATTCCAACGATAGTTGACCAAGTCAAATTTGACTTGGTCAAATACTAGGTTACCGTTGGGGTGGAGAAAATTTAGTGTCCACAACGTCGCAAGTGCGATGAATATTTCACCAACGTCGCAAGTGAGACGAAAATTTTACGTCATCGCAAGAGCGACATCGTCTGAACTTCGTCGCAAGAGAGACATTTTTTAGTAGCAGGTCGCAAGAGCGACGTTATAGGGCAATATGGAGAAAAATATTTAAAATTTCCTCTATTTTTCGACAGTATGGCCAATTTTTTCCATAACGTCGCAATTTTTCCAATATGTACTAGTGCTAGGACTCTCAACCACTAGCTAAGGCTGAACACAATTGAATACTTTAGAAAATGTGCACTAAAACACGCCAAACAAGTTAAACAAAGCTGTTAGAAAATGAAAGAAAGTAAGTTAAACCGAAGGAAGAAACAAAAAACACCTAGCTAACCAATCCCTCCTGGAGATATTTAACATAACAAGTATTCACTTCTACCCCTCAACCCTTAACCAACAAGTGACATGTCCAACAACTAAAATTTAACAAGTATCACACACACAAAGAGTTTTGGAAAAATTCAGCAGAGTTTTGTTACTATATTCATCCACCCCATTTTACAATTCCACCCCTCTTATTTATAAAGAAGAGGTGAAGGCTTAGGGTTAGGTCACAAGACACTTGTCACTTTTGGAAAAGTGACAAGTGGACCAACCTTAAAGTGTTTTTGTCTTTTTACCAAAAAGTAAACTTATCCTAAAAAAACGGAATCTTATCCAAAAGGGATCAAATAAAATATGATTTGACCTCTTAATTACAAAGTATACAAGCCAAAAGTAAATCATGCGAGACTAAACTATTACAAAAAGTCATTTTCATAAAATGACAAAATTAGTATGTCGCATCATCATTTTCCTTGGGATTTGTGCCATCAGAAAGACTCTTTGATTGTTGCCATGTTTTGCAGCTGTAGATGAGGTGATTTAGGAAAGTTATCATCCATCCATGGTTGTTGGATTCACCGGGATGAAGCCCTAAGGTGTGGGAAAATTGCAGAGTTTCTTAGGAGGGAAAGGGGACTTTGGTATTTGGCCATTGTATGTAAGGAAATGCCCACTATTCAGGCACTTTTTGGACATGATTATACCCCCCATTTTCTTCCTATAAGTTTCCCTGTGAGTTGACTAAAGCATAGCTTCGATTTGGGCTTGTTTCGGTGAAGGGCCCCCCTGGGCCTGAAATTTCAGAGGATTTTCCCATGTACCAAACAGCCAAAAAACTGATTTTTCTTGTCCCCATGTTGTAGCTCTATTCACACCTTTCTGCTTCCTTTATTTTGGTGCAAACTTGACTACGGATGAGCAAGATATGGCCCCAGAAAGGTACGCGAGAGGGAGCTGGTCGGGAGACTGATTAGGGAAAAAGGTGCAAATTTGGAAAATTTTGGGCTGGACACCAAAATTGACACGATTCTACAGGCCTGCGTACCTGTAGCTTAAATAATTTTTCCTCGTCCAACCCAATTTGACCTCGGAAGCCCCCAATTAGGCCTCCTTCTTACACGTGTTTTTTGGGCCAATAACGAGACCCTGACGCTATGGGACATGCCACTAAAATTTTGGGCTGAATTTGAGGAGGTGAATGCCATGGTTGCATTCCTGACTTTTCCCTGGTCGTTTTGATTGTTTACAAGCGAAATTCCACCTCTGTATGGTGAAGTTATATAATTAAAAGGTCCAGTGACCCTTAGGGGGGGGAATTAATTTAAATTATATAGTCTAAATATATGAATAAAATTTATTAATTTTTTTTAATTTTATTGTTAGTTTTATTGTAATTTCTAANTGGGCCAATAACGAGACCCTGACGCTATGGGACATGCCACTAAAATTTTGGGCTGAATTTGAGGAGGTGAATGCCATGGTTGCATTCCTGACTTTTCCCTGGTCGTTTTGATTGTTTACAAGCGAAATTCCACCTCTGTATGGCGAAGTTATATAATTAAAAGGTCCAGTGACCCTTAGGGGGGGGAATTAATTTAAATTATATAGTTTAAATATATGAATAAAATTTATTAATTTTTTTTAATTTTATTGTTAGTTTTATTGTAATTTCTAATAATAATTTTATTTTTAATATATATATATATATATATATATATATATATATATACATATATAACAAAGAATTAAAAACTAATAATAAAAATTAAAAATTTAAAAACAAATTTAAAATAATATATAAAAACTATATAACAAAAAACAAAATTTAAATTAAATTAAAAATTAAAAACAATTTTTAAACCCCTCCCCCGACACTGGTTTGGAGTGCACATGGGGGCAGTGTAGGAGGAGGAGGGAGGAGAGGAGGGTTGTGTGCGGTTGTAGCAGTGTACAGAGGCGGGGGATTGGGGGAAGGAGGAGGAGGAGGAGGAGTTGTGGGAGGGACTATTGGGAGGCCACGCGCGGGGAAGTGAGGGTGGATGATGGACGTGGGGAGGAGGAGATAGAGTGTGGAGGGAGCCCGCGGGAGAGGAGGAGGGGACGGAGAAATGGGCACGGGGATGGAGGAAGGTCACGTGGAGGAGGAGATGCGCGGGTGGTTTGCTGGGTGTCGGAGAAGGGAGAGCACATATGGAATCATGGAGGAGGGAACGGGGGTTTAGACTGAGCGCGAGGGAAGGAAAAGGAGTGTAGTGGGCGCGGGGAAATGAGGGTGGTTGTTGCGCACGGGGTGGAGCGAGGAGGAGAAGCACGGATTGGGGAGGAGGTCGGTGGTATGCGCAAAGGAGAGGAGGAGGAGTTGCAGTGGTTCCGTCCTGGTGATGGACAGGTGTCCGACCACCATAAATCAAATTTTGATTTTTTTATTTTTGTGGGTTTTTTAACTATGCAAAGGATGGGAGGTCTTGGGTTCAAACCCCCTCCCCTCTTTTTTTTTGAATTTTTGTTGATTTATGGGCATTTTTTAGCAGAGGAAAGGGAGGGGGTTGAGGTTCAAACCCCAGGGCTTGCAAATGGCCATGCACAAGCCTACAAATTCAGCAAAACGCAAAAATATTAATTCTCTAAAGGGGTCTGGAGGCTTGGATCTGGTGCCCAGGAAGGGTTCGAATCCCCTCCCCTTTGAATTTTGTGTACATGAAATTAATGAATATTGCACACAGTAACCAAACATGAACCAACAACCTATTTCACATTTGAACCAGCACTAAAACAACCATTTTGATGGCAGAAATAACTTTTTCCATGCAAAAATCCACCATAACCAGCACAAAAATGAAACCTCTGGGCAATCAAAAGCAGGGCTAAAAAGGCAAGGTGTCCATGGTTACCTGACTTTGTGTCTCAAGGTTGGTGCATGGTTCTGGCTTGTTCCCCAATGAAGACCAACACTTGTTGTCTGGAATCCCTCCTCTGCCATTGAAGACTTGTTGCACAACCCCCTCTCCCCTTGGCCAAAATGCCAAAATGACTTGAGAGAGGGGACAGGGAGGGTTTTGTATTTCTTATTTTTTCAAAAAAAATCTAATTTCCCCAATTTTGCATGAGGGTTGCTTATCCTTCCCTTAATTTTCTGGATTTTCTTATTTTTTATTATTTTTCCACTATTTTTTAATATTTCTCAAAAATTATGCGAAGTCAAAGTTTGACTTTGACTTTGACTTTTGACCATGTTGACTTAGCCAAAAAAATGTTTCCATATGAGACGGAGTTGGAATTGGATGCAGAGCATGTCTTTGGAAAGGTCTCGACGATCCTGTCGAGAATATGTGGTCACTAATCTGAAAGGATGCCACCTCACCCCTCAATTTTGTCTCAAAAAAGTTGTCGCTTAAAACCCCTGACTTGCTGGTGGGCCCACATGACACCCAATCTTGCGAAAGGCACCACATCGCCATACGATATTCAATCGAGGAAACTAAAGTATCGTCGGAAAGGTATTGACAAGTACTTCGATGATATGTCCATATATTTGTGTGTTGGTGTCATTAATGATTGTTTTATCTGTCATGAAACCCCGCTAAGCGAGTTAGTTGCCCCCCTTTACCCGAAACAGTTGACAAACTTGTGACAGCTCTAACCAGACCATCCGAAGTCAAAATGAGGAAAATGAGGAGCCGTTGGAAAGTTATATGATTCCATTGCAGTTTTTATCTCTGAATCTCTGATTTAAAACCCCTTAACAATAATGTTTTAACCCCGGATTACTATAAGCAATATGGTGTCCAAAAGTGGTCATGAACTTGCGAAGGCTCGTTCTCACCAACTGGGGGTCGAAACCAAGCACAGGATATATTGTTGGAAAGGTACCGCACTTACCTACACCATTCCTAGGTTTTATTTTCCTTTTAAAACATAAATCTGAACAAAATCATATCAAGAAGTCACAGCTATTGGTTTTGGCCATTCGGGTGACGCTAACTTTGCATCCTTCGTAGGAGGGTCATACGGACTCGGAATCGAGATCATGATATCCCGTTGGAAATATTGTCCTGATCCCTAAAATATGGAAGTATTTTATTTCCAAATATGTTACCATAATTCATTTTATTCTTTGCGAAAGGACCCCGTCCCCATGGGACCCGACTAGTGACAGGTGAAAGGGGCCAATGATAAAATTTTCACAAATTGCGTGCTTATCTCATCAAATATGAATTGAGAAGTCTTGACATGAGGAATTATGATGTGGGAGGGTTTCATAACTAAAAAAGTATCGCGGGAAGGCCTCCCCTGGGGAGAAAATAACATGGTCCCGTGACAAGCCGAGCAAGGTCGGGATGAGCCCGTTTGGGTATCGTTTAAGATGTTGAAGGACATAGTGATGAACATGGTTGTTATAATGATTCCCAAAAGGTGATAGTAAAGTAAGAAAAACCATGAATTTGGTATCCATTTGACCTTACTATCCCTCAATTGATCATGGAATCACTGACCCAACTGAATGCAACAACCCTGAACTGACCTGCATGGTTTCCAACAGACTTGAACTTGTTACATGATACTCTCTAGTGTCTGATAAGTATTTACATACTTAGATAAAAACCCTCTGAAGGAATCCAACTGATACTCTTTCAAGGGTAGAATCCATAGTAAATATGACCCCTGCCATTGTCTTCGACTGGAACAATAGCACATTCTGGAGTTTGTGGAGGAATGAAGGTATTAAACACAATGTTTATCCCAAAGCAGATTTTTGGGTCAACACCTATGTTCATGTTCCAAATGAAAACATGAGTAAGTTGGATAAAAAGGTTGAAAAGTTTATATTTATTGGGTAAGATGGTTTGAAATTTTATAAGCTTTGGAACCCAAAAACTAATAAGGTAGCATATAGTTGAGATGTGGTATTTAGAGAAATCAAATATGTTATCAAGCAAGAAGTCCTACTAAGGGAGGAAGAACCAAAGACAATAGAGTTTGGGTTGAAAGATATTGAATTAGACTCTACAAAAGAATATGAATCAGAAGAAGAAGATTCTCATACCCCAATATTGAGGAGATCGCTTCAGGAAAGAAGGAAACCGAAAAGGTATACCCCACATGATTTCCATTCAAATTTTTCTTTGTTTATTATTGATGATGATCTTAGAAATGTTAGGGAGGCACTAGATTTAGAGGATGGAAAACTATGGGAAAAGGCCATGGTTGAAGAAATGGCAACCTTGGACACAAATGAGGCTTAGGATCTAGTGGAGTTGTCAACTAGAAGAAATCTCATTGGTAGAAAATGGGTGTTTAAGAATAAGTTGAATGCAGAAGGTAAAGTGGAGAAATACAAAGCTCGGTTAGTAGAAAAAGGTTATTCCCAGGTAGAGAGAATTGACTTTGGTGAAATTTTTTCTCTTGTTGCCAAGTTAACTTCAATTACATTTATTTTATCTATTGTTGATGCTTTTGATTTTGAAGTAGAACAGATGGATGTGAAGACAACATTCCTGCATGAGGATATGGAAGAAGAAATATACATGAAACAACTTGGAGGCTTTGCAGTGAAGGGAAAGAAAGAGTCAGTGTTCATGTTGAAAAATTCCTTGTATGGGTTAAAGCAATCACCAAGGATTTGATATAAAAAATTTGATACTTATATGTTGGGACTTGGCTTCACAAGGAGGAAAGCCGATCACCATGTGTATTTCAAATTAATCGATGATCATCTTATTTATTTTTTCTTGTATTTGGATGATATATTGCTGATAGGAAACGACAAGGACATTATCTAGGATGTGAAAACTCAATTTTCTTCTAAATTCGACATGAAGGATCTTGGTGTTGTAAATTTCATTTTGGGCATGAAAATTAAAAGAGATCTGGAAAACGTGAAACTCTAGTTAAATCAGATGAAATATGTCAAGATAATCTTCCAGAGGTTTAATATGCAGGAATGTAAACTAGTTAGGGTTCTTATTCATGTAGGTGTAAAGTTATCTATGGATAAGTGTCCTAAGACAGAAGAAGAGGAAGAGGATATGTCATGTGTTCCATATGATAGTATGGTTGGTAGTTTGATCCATGCAATGGTCTATACTAGACTGGACATTGCACATGTAGTGAGAGTTTTGAGAAGGTATATGTCAAAACTAGGGAAAGAACATTGGATTGCAGTAAAGAGGGTTTTCAAGTATTTGTTTGGCACTACTAGTTATGGATTTTTCTACCAAGGAAGACCAGGATTGGATAGAGTGTTGGACATACATGGGTGTGTTGATGCAAACTAGGTTGGAGATATGGATCACATAATATATACAAGTGGGTATTTGTTTATCCTATTTGGAGGAGCAATCAATTGGATGAAAAAAAGACAAGTTGTAGTGGCACTCTCAACTATAGAAGTTGAATACATGGAAACCACTCATGCAAGCAAGGAAGCAGTATGATTACAAATATTTTTTTTAGGTATTGGGTTGTTACAAGAAGTTGTAATGATAGGTTGTGATAGTCAAAGTGAAATCTTGTTGCGAAGAACCCGACTTATCATTCAAAGACAAAGAATATTGATAAAATTGTTGATTGTTTACGCAGTAGAGTTTTTTGAAAGAGGAACTGCGTTTTTGTTTTAGTTTTTTCAATGTTTTGATCCCCAAGATGGGATCATCATCAGGAGGTTGTTAAGATCAATTATTAGTGATCTCCCAAACCCTAAATAAATAGATGTTAATACCAATGAGAGAGTTGAACAATGTAGGTATTATTCCAAGTTGCTATTATTTTCATTTTTAATTTTCCAAGTTGCTATTATTTTTCGTTTTTAATTTTTCGTATAGCATGCCTCCATGCCTCTTTAATTTTTAACCCATCATCTTTCTTTATGTTTGCAACATTTAATTCTATTTCAAGGGCTTAACTTACCTTTGCTTTACCATAGTGGCTCATCTTTGCAATGATTTTAGCATTGTCAATACAAATTAGATGGTCAATGTTTTGCTAATGTTCAACCAAGGAAGATCGCTTGATTCGGTTATGTTTTATGTCCGCGCAATGGTCAACCAATGTCAAACCATATTGAGAATATGCATTCATCCATTAATACCTTGATCCTAGATACCTAAATTCTAATGAGACCAACATGACCAACTTGCCATGTGGACCAATGTAATCATGTCATGTGTACCTACTCCTAGAGGCACATCAGTCCTAAGTTAAAAACACCTTAGCATGGTTGCCAACTAAATGAATAATAAATACCCAAATAATTGGTAGCATGAAAAAGTATGTCTTGCAAAATTTTCTAAATATAGAAAGGAAAGGGTCATGTATCCCTTAATGATAGGGTCAAGTGACATAATTACACACATTAAGGCATGAGAGGGTCAATAAATCATCTCCACACCTCTCTTGGCCAAAAACAACCCCCAAAATGGGTTAAATATCTCAAAATGAGAAGAGTACACTTCATAACAGAATCAAACTCCAATCTTGGGTGCTCCTCTAAAGTCGATGTTTTTCAATAAATCATAGCCACACCTCCTCTCTTAGCCAAAAAAAACCCCAAAATGGTTCAAAAATATTTGGATAAGAAGAGTACACTTGGGTACAGAATCTAACTCCAATGTTGGATGCTCCTCCAAAGTAGGTGCTTTAACCTTGCAAAAGCTTATTAAAATACACATGGCACCTCATAATCTCCTCCAAATGAGATCGCTCCTCTATGTGAGTGAAAAAGTTCTTGTGAATTATGCCAAAGGGTCAACATTAACCCTCTAATGGTGAAATATGCCTCCAAATATGTGAAGTTGCTTGAACAATGTGTAATGAAACCCAAAGATATATGCCTTAAATACATAAAAAGTGTCGCCAAATGTGTAGAAACTCCTCCAAAGATGTGAAGTGCCTCCAAATATGTGTCAATACCTTGATTTGTCATATAAGTGAGGTCTCAAGTGAACTCTCACCCTCATACAAATAAGCAATCTACTACATTGATCAACCATGAGTGATGCTCGAGCTAAGATCAAACCCAAATGTGCACTCCAATATTCTTCTTATGACATGTAATTATCATTGATCTTCTTCAAAGGGTTCACACCCCATCCACTATGCTTGCTGAGAATAGGACACCTTCAAAAATGCAAAAAAAACATGTATTTTCAAGGGTAACATTGATTATGCGCATCATGGTTAGTTCACGATACTATACTCCATGAGGTTCTTACCTATCAATATTTATACACTAGTGTGCCAAAAAATATGATGAATTTTTGTCTTCCAAGTAGGTAAGAGTCATATTGAAATTAATTATGGGTCATCCTTTAATATAATATTGTATTTTTTCTTCTACTAAGATTCATTGAGATGAGATGAATGGACTTTGATATATTAGTTTCGACAAAAAAAGTGTTGACAATGAAACCTCACCGTGTGTTTAATACAATGTTGTTGTTGTTGTTGTTGTTATATGATTAAGATTTGGTCTTGACATGTGCGTTATGTTTTATTATCTATTAGACATTATATATATTCACTAATGCCATAGTAAAATGACTAAAAATTCTGATATAAGTGATTGTGTTGCACTTGGCATTTAATTTTTGCAAGAAGTAATAATAGAGGACGAATGTAATGAACACTTCTTTCAAAAGTACCCAAGGTAATTATATTTCTTTCCCTATGTGTTTTATTATGCAACCCCCATCTCAAGTTCTCCATTTTTCCTTTTGAAAATTACATGTACCAATGGCCCAAAATAGTGTTTCTTGCAATCATGAGTTCAAGATGAGAAATGGTGATGATTCGAATTTTTAATAGCTTGACAACATTGGAAAATCATCACATTTTTCAAGCTAGTGCAGCCATGAATCATCGACGTTGTTAGGCTTGAAATCAAGACCACAAAATACCTCCTTTACATCGTTGGCAATGTTTTTTAGAGGGAAAATTGAATAATTGTGCAATAGGGATTGCATACTAAAATGTTTCCCCTTAACCTCAATATATCGACATCTGGGAAGCTATTTTATCCAATATATGTCATTTTTTTCTCAGTGACAAACATCAATATAATAACATTTATCTAGGATCCACTTTCAAGCCCTATTCTTTAGCAGCATCTAAGGCATCAATTTAATCACCTTAGGGATGTTATTAAATTGACATTTCTAGTAGAGACGAATGTCACAAACCCTTAGACAGATCAAAGATACAAAAATGTATATATATTGGTGGTATTTATCGAGGATGTTGATTTATCGACATTTACAAAACGACGCCAAAGTTTAAGTAAATTAAAAGAGGACAATTTTCTCGAAATGATTGATTTCAATGTGTAAACGTCGAAACAACATTGTGTTAATGTCATTTTTGGACCCTAACTCTAGTAGTGATAGCATGTTTACTTCATTTATGGTTTAAGTATGCATATCACAAGGTTTTAGATGGTTTATTTATGACAAGTAAGGATGTCTAGTTATATGGATACAAAGTCAACATTTACACATGGAGAGGGTATAAATTAAGAGTGAACTCCTATTGTAGTATAGAGGATTTCCAAAAAAGCAACTTGAGTAAGTATAGGGGACAAAATCTTGATTGATTTTTCTTGACTAAATTGTAATAATCCAACACATCCTTGATATAGACTACAAATATTTCAAATGTGCAATCTTCAAATGTAAATGGCCTGAAGAATTTGATAGATTAGTAAGGATCAAACAATATAATGGTTTTTTGTGTGGCTAGATTCTCGAAGGATTTTACCAAAGAATAAACTTATGTTTTTGCAACTTAGTGTGAACAGATAGTTTTGTGATGTAAATATTTGTGTATCATAAGTGAGTGGTAATACATTAGGATGAATGAATAATTAGTAACCCATTATCTTCCATTACACATAGTCGGTGTTTTTCTATCTAGAGATTTTATATTATAGATGGTGGGTCGTAATATATTGTGTTCCTAGAAAGAATGTTTTTGGTGATGGTCCACTATAAAATATGGAAGACGAGAATAATCGAGGCCATGAACCATTGTAGTGGTGTGATAATGACATGCATTGATCAATATAATTTAGATATGCATGTATGCATGTAAAGAGGGCCTCGAGGATGATGAAAATGAATCTATTGCAATGGCCTCCAGATTCGAAATGTTGATTAAAATTGCGCTAACTGTGGACAATCCAGAAGATATCTCTAAAAACCCTTCTTAATATAAGAATGTCATATGGCATTATTGGTTCTCATCATCAAGATGGATAACCTCACAATTTAGATGTTCCTCCTAATGATGGAAAAAATGAAAGTGGCTAGAAAAATGTGTTGATGTTTGTAGCATCGGACAGGTACTTATGCACATGTCTAAGTGTCTAGAAGTAAGGTAGTCATCCAAAGAATTCTTCCTTGATAATTTACTTTAATTAAAGGAATTATTAAAGTAAAATTATTTTATTAATTAGTTGAGTTTATTTAAAGAAAACTTTTAATTAGCATTAGTGAATTAAATTTTAGCCATTGATCTCAAGTGAGGTGAGAAGTAATCTCAACCATCAATCACTTTGGAGATTAGGCTTAGGTCGTAACTCAAGATTATAAAAGAAAGGTTATGGTAAAGAAGGAAGTGGGATCGAGATTGATCGAAATGATTGATTGATTGAACCAGAGAGAAAAGAAGGGATTTTGCTCAAGGAGATCTTGGATAGGTGGAGAATGAATTCCATCTACAGATCAGGTTAAGGAGAAGAGAGAACAGAGGCAGTTACAAGTGGGTTTCATTTGATTGGAGTCGCAACAACAGGTTCAGGTCATACCGAGTTCTATACAGTCTTTGAGTGCATATACATGGGCTTCAGTGGAGACATACATGTATATGTGAGTTTTCTTAAGGAAAGGCATGTACATATCGGAAAGCATGAAAGTACAAGGTCATACGAAAACATGGGAGATTGCTAGGGTTTGCAGGTATTGTTCAAAGTTTTATATATTTCTCTGTGGGCCGTCATATTATGTATAGGAGTCGTTGTAAGATTTGAATTTATTTGAATGATAAGCTTAGTTGATGGGTAGGATATCTTTGTGGATGATATTTTTGGTTTCTAGTATTGCTTCTGCTATCTTTATTTGAGTTGAATATTCCAGCAAGTGTATTTTGTTTTGTGAGATGCTAATTTGGTTTAAAACAAGGAAATCACTAGATAAAAAAATACCTAGGTGCCAGAGTAGGGATTTCAACATGGTATCAGAGCGTATGCTCCGAGAGGAAACCAGATATTAGATCCATAATAGTTTATAGCATATCTATTAGATCTGCAAGGATATCTTAGCATATACATAACCAACAATAAAAAAATCCAGAGTTGGATTCATGGAAACAATAGTCCTGAGGAAGAACTAGGGTTTTGCAGTTGTACAGAGTTGTATGCAGGTTGCAGAAGGAACAGTCACGTACATACGTGGTTTTATTTGGAGACATTCTCGTACATACATGGGTTTATTTGGAGATAGTTGCATATACGTGGGTTGCAGTAAGCACAAGCACGTACCTATGTGAGTTTCAGTAAGGAAATTCACGTACATACGTGGGTTTTAGTGGTGACAGGTGCATACATAGTCGTACAGGTCAGTACATGGGTAGTTTCAGCAACATGTTATTTCCAGGGCAGTTTATCAAGTCTAAAGGATGGCATCAACAAATATGAGAGTTGAGATAGATTGGATGGAGCATCCAACTTCCTATCTTGGAAATAAAGAGTTACTTTTTTGTTAAAGGAGTATGACCTTTGGGAGTTAATGGACAAATTAGTTATTCCACCGACAGATCGGACAACTTTGGTAGCTCACGAGAAGAAGGAGATCAAAGCTGAGAGGGTTATCTTGGATTATGTGAATAGGAAGATGGTCTTAAGAAATAAACACATATATGTGAAATGTCCAGATCCGACAATGTTACCAGCTATTTCATGAGGATCACTCAAGTACGTGATCAACTTGCATTCATAGCGGAGAAAACAGATGACGTAGAGCTCATGAATGTGACATTGAATGGTATTCACAAGTCTTGGGAACCATTTGTTAAGGGAGTATACTCTTGAGAAAATCTCTTATATTGGCAGAGGATTTGGGATGATTGCATATAGAAAGAGACTCGAGAGGAGTCCAAAGGCAGAAAACATGGAAGAAGTGATGAGAACTTGATGCTTCTCAGTAAGATAAGGAAAGCAAAAGGAAAGAGTTCCAACAAGAAGGGTAACAATGATGGAGGATTATTGTAGCCATAGAATAAGAAGGACTTGAGTAAACTCAAGTGCTTCGCATGTCATAAGAATGGACATTATGCATCTCAGTGTCCATAGAAGAAGAAGGTAAGAGGGAATATGGAGACAACAACATCAACAGATACGTAACTAGATGAGTTTGGAGTGAAGTTTGAGAAGGATTTCTCACTAGTCTCTTGCCTTTCTACCAACACATCTACCAGGAGTGCATGGTACTTAGATAGTGATGCATATCATCATATGACAGAAGCATGGGAGTTATTTAGAAGTCTGATGGAGAGGGACTCAGATGTTCATGTGGAGCTTGGTGATGATGCCAAGTATGCAATGAAGGGAGAGGGAACATTTTTGTTCCATCTTGAGGAAGGAGGTTTGTTTGATGCCCAGGATGTGGTTTACGTACCAGGTATGAAGAAGAATTTTATCTCAGTCTAACCTATGGAGGACAAGGGTTTTGTTTTTACTTTGCAGAGAGGGCAAGTACTCATAGTCCAAATAAATCTAGCTTAGACACAACAATGGTCATTGGGGTTAGAGTGGGCACCTTGTACAAGGTGTAAGGAAAATATGTTCAAGATTTGGTACATGACAATGAAAACCTATGTGAGTTATAGCACAAGAGGTTGGGACACTTGCACTATAATTAATTTATGATTCTGAGGAGGATTGTTACATGTCTTCCAGATTTCATTATTAAGCACAGGGAGTGTGCATAGGGTGTGCACTTAGAAAGAATTCCAAGGCTTCTTTTCCAAGAAGAGAGAGTAGGTACAAGGGGATATTAGATCTCATACATTGAGATGTGTGTGGGCCAATGTCAGTAGCATCAGTCTAGGGAGTGTCATACTATGTGACGTTCATTGATGACTTTTCCAGGAAAACTAGGATCTTCTTTATGAAGACCGAGGATGAGGTATTTAATCAATTTGGAGAGTTTAGGGCTCAGGTGGAGAACCATATATGAAATAATATCAAGGTATTGAGGTCGGATAATGGGGGAGAGTACACCTCCAGTTACTTCAAGTATTTATACAAGGAGGCAAGGATCAAGAGAGAGATGATAGTCTCATAAAACCCTCAACAAAATTGGGTTGCAAAGAGAAATAACTATTCCATCATGGTTCTACCAGGGATATGATACATGACCAGGAGTTTCCTATGTTTCTTTGGGAAGAGGCTTGTAACACAACAATATATGTGAAAAACATGAGTCCTCGCAGGATATTGGGGGACAAGACTCTAGAGGAGGCATTCTCAGAGGGGAAGCCAGAGATAGGACATTTGAGGATATTTGGTTATCCATCCTATATCCATGTGCCTATGGAGAAGAGGACAAAGTTGGAGCCTTCATGACAGAAGGGTATATTTTTTGGGTACAGCAAGACCTCAAAGGATTACAAGATATTCATACCAACGCAGTGGAAGACAGTTGTCAACAAAGATGTTAAGTTTGAAGAGAACTTGGCATCTAGGAGATATCAACAGTCATAAAAAGTGACAGAGGGTGAGGAGAAGAAGGCTCTGAAGGATGAGTAGCAACCAATAGCTCAGAATTTAGGTGTGGAGGAGGAGTTATATCCTTCCAGTTCTGTCAGGAGACACAAGTGGCTATTGCAGACATTGAGGGATGTTGGCAAGGCTTCTAGGAATGCAGTCAAAGAGCGTGGGCCTCCAAGGAAGTTTTCAAACTATATGGCGCTTATGAGTATCATCATTGATGTTGAGTCTTCTAGTTTTGAGGAAACAATGGATTAGCAAGTTTGGCGGGATTCCATGGTAAAGGAGTACACCTATATTATGAGGAATGATGCTTGGGACATAGTGTTGATACCATAAGGGAAGACAATTGTGAGTTCCAAGTGGATCTACAAGATCAAGCATGTTGCAAATGGTAGCATCAAGAAGTTCAAAGAGAGGTTTGTGGCAAGAGGGTTCTCCCAGAGAGAGGGAGTGGACTACGAGGAAATGTTTTCTCCAATCGTCAAGTATGCTTCTATTCGAGTTGTTATTTCTATTTCTTCAGTTATGAGGTGGAAGATTCATCAAATGGATGTGAAGACATATTTTCTCAATGGTATCATTGAGGAGGAAGTATATATAGAGAAACCTTAGGGCTTTAGGGTACATGGGAGGTAGTCTCATATGTGTAGGCTTAATAAATCCTTGTATGAACTCAAACAAGCACCCAGGGCATGGTATTCCAATATTGAAAGATACTTGCAGAGTATGGGATTTACCAAGAGTGAGGAATGTACTTCATACGTGTTGGGGTAGGTCCACTCATCTTGGTTTTATACATGGATGATTTGTTTCTCACAGGTGCAGAGGAGCTTATTGTAGGGTGAAAAGCAGATTTAGATTTTGAGTTCGAGATGAAGGACATGAGCTTGATGCATTATTTATTGGGGTGGGATGTATGGCAGGTATCGAGAGAGATATTCCTTGGTCAAGGGAAGTATGCAGTGGAGATATTGAGGAGATTCAAGATGGAGGATTGTAGACCAATGGCTACACCTATGGTTACCAATCTAAAGAAGGTTATAAATTCATATTCAGAGTTGATAGATATCTGGATATACAAGAAATTGATAGGGTCCTTGATGTATTTAGTCAACATTGTGCTAGATATATGTTTTGTTGTGAACACCTTGAGTCAGTTTATAGTGGATCCAGGCAGGTGCATTGGATAACATCAAAGCATGTGCTCAAGTAATTGAGAGGTATAATGGATTATGGGTTGAGGTATCTTGTGTAAATTCTAACCTTGTACAATATCTACTGCAAACAGACATTCAGAGAAGAACAGAAAAGATACAATGGCAAATACAAACATTACACAGAGATTTTTCCCCTGGAAACCCAAATCGGGAAAACCAGCATATTTTATATTCATTCATTGTGTTACAATGTTTACAATACAAAATACATATAGGAGCCAGTGGCATCCAAAACCCTAACCCAATGACTTGGATTAGTCCAAAACCCTAATTCCTTAACCGGAAATAGAAAACCATCGGCAAAGAAACCATGTGCCAAAAAACCACCTAAATATAATGCAGTCCCGAAAATGCGGTCCCGATGCAAAAAAAAAAAATCGAGGGCGCTGCCCCCAAACCCCTGCACACCCAGTGTAGACGCTCAGACACTACTACTCGTGCAAAGAATATAACACATACCCAAAATTCTCCCACTTGTTGTTTTCTTTGCACACAAGGGGTTACAGGGTTACATAGTCAACAATCTAGGGCAACAATGCCCATGGATCCTCTACACCAAGAGAACTTCTCAGTGCTCACAGATTTTGTTAATGAATCTGCAACATTCTTCAAAGTGTCCACCTTCATCAGC
>SNQJ01S0001148.1:65674-87951 GCA_010110895.2 Picea sitchensis | reverse complement strand
TCTGTAGAAGAAGATTCTTCAGATCCCTTCTTTTTCTCAACTTTGGATCTACATTGCTTCTTGTAGTGCCCTTCTTTTCCACACCTCCAACATACCCTTACAAACTTTCCAGGAGATTTAGATCTACCCTTAGACTTAGATCTACCCTTAGACTTAGATCTCCCACTTGAGAAAATAGATCTATTTCTTTCCTGGGAACGTCATCTTGCAAATAATGCGTTTGTGTTATGTCCTTCCATATTCTTTCGTCTCATCTCCTCCAACAACAAGGATGAGACCACTTCTTCAAACTTCAAAGAAGTTGTATTACTACCTATGGCCACAATCAGACTATCCCACGAGTCTGGTAAATAACACAACAAACTGATACATTTATCTTCATCTGAAATTTTAATCTCAACAAATACTAACTGACTTACCACAGTATTGAAGGTGTTCAAATGCTCTGCCACCGAGTCTCCATCTCTCATCCTCAAGTTATACAGCTTCTTTCTCAAGAATAGTTTATTTACCAGGGACTTAGACTGATACAACTTCCCCAACTTTACTAACACCAAATCCTTGGTTGCTTCCTCGGTACATTGATAATATTGAATGGAGAACCAGTCGGATTGTGCTATTTCCTTCCGATCCATCTGTTCCACAGTCAATATAACGGAAGTTCATATAGGTGCGATTTGAATCTACGTGATCAAGTCTTTGTCCACCAAAGATCTTCCATCTTGAACTTCCGGCTCAAAGATACCATTAAACTATTGATCTGTCTTGAATTATACCATTTCTTTTCACACGAATCTCACTCCAACTTTTCCCATAAATCCTTGGTTGTAGCTTCCTCTGACACATTCAGTAATATTGAATCGGAGAGACACAGTCGGATTGTGCTATTTTCCTTCCGATCCATCTTTTTCCAGTCATCTGCAGAAGTTCATATAGGTGCAGTACCTGGATCTACCGTGATCCACTGATCTTTGTCCACCAAAAGATCTTCCATCTTGAACTTCCACAGCTCAAAGATTTTCCCATTAAACTTCTTGATCTCCATCTTCGAATTGCTTGCCATTTCTTTTCACCTGAAAAACAGTACCGCAGATCTCCCACTGTAACAAGGCTTATCACAGTCCCGAGCCAAACCCTTAACCACAAAGGCGTCCCCCTGAAGCCAATAAAGCTCTGATACCAAATGTAAATTCTAACCTTGTATAATATCTACTGCAAACAGATATTCAAAAAAGAATAGAAAAGATACAATGGCAAATACAAACATTACATAGATATTTTTCCCGTGGAAACCCAAACCGGGAAAACCAACATATTCTATATTCATTCATTGTGTTACAATGTTTACCATACAAAATACATATAGGAGCCAGTGGCATCCAAAACCCTAACCCAATGACCTGGATTAGTCCAAAACCCTAATTCCTTAACCGAAAATAGAAAACCATCTGCAAAGAAACCATGTGCTGAAAAACCACCTAAATATAATGCGGTCCAGATGTGAAAAAAAAAAAAATCGGGGACGCTTCCCCCTACACCCCCCTCTAACGCCCCTGCGTGCCCGGCGCAAACGCTCAGACACTACTACTCGTGCAAAGAATATAACACATACCCAACATCTTGGAGGTGATGGGGTTGAGTTGCAAGGATATATAGACTCAAATTGGGTAGGGGGTGCAGTAGACAGAAAGAGCACCTCAAGGTGTTGCTTCATCTTGGGATCAACAATGATTACATGGTTTAGCAGGAAGTTGACTTCTATAACACTCAGTTCAGTAGAGGAAGAGTATAGGCAAAGAGTATGGCTAGTTGTGAATCCATTTGGCTTCATAATTCACTTACATATTTATTTGATCAGGAGTTGGAGCCTACAGTAATATACTGTGGTAATCAGAGTTGCATCGAACTCTCTGAGAATCCAGTATTCCATGACAGGTCCAAGCATATTGAGATCAGGTATCACTTTATTCGAAATAGGATCCAAAAGGGAGAAGTGAATATTCAATATATTTCCACAAATGAGCAGGTTGCATATATTCTAACCAAACCCTTGGTTAAAGGAAAGTTTTTGTTCTTCAGGGACAAACTTGGAGTGGTGTAGAATACATTCCTTGCTAAGATGGAGTGTTGATGTTTGTAGCATCGGATAGGTACTTCCGCACAGGTCTAAGTGTCTAAACATGAGGAAATCATCCAAAGCCTTATACCTTGAGACTTTATTTTAATTAAAGGAATTATTAAAGTGCAGTGATTTAATTAATTAGTTGAGTTTATTTAAAGAAATGTTTTAATTAGCATTAGTGAATTAAATTTTAGCCATTGATCTTAAGTGAGGTGATAAGTAATCTTAGCCATCAATCACTTTGGAGATTAGGTTTAGGTAATAACTCAAGATTATAAAAGCAATAATAGGGTAAACAAGGAAGTGGGATCGAGATTGATCGAGAAGATTGATTGATTGACAAAGAGAGCAAAGATGGAATTATTCTCAAGGAGATTTTGGATAGGTGGAGAAGGACTTACATCTAGAGATCAAGTAAGGGAGAAGAGACAACTTAGACAGTCGCAAGTGGGTTTCATCTTATTGTAGCCGCAACAGTAGGGTCGCGTCGTATGGAAATCCATACAATATTTTTGTAATATCCCCAACTAGGCTAGGCTAGGATATTAAAAACTTTAATCCGGTTATGATGCTCCTGCTTATCATTTTTCTACAGATACTTAACATTCATTCCACTAGATACATTTCGTCAAACATATTGTCAGCAAACTAGATACACATTGAATATAAGAAAATCATGGAATATTTTATTATGAATAAGATCTAAATACAACGATCCAAAGGATTTTATAGAAGTTGAAATACATCAATGGAAAACACACAATACAAGCCAAAAAACTGGAATCATGTCATGGCTTCCTCAAGAGATGAGATCAAACCCTCCAAGTGCCACAACCTCTCCACACAGATCACTACAACCCAAAACTGAATTCAAAACACAAGATGAAGCTCCAATGAAGATCCAGGATGGATCATCCCCTTGTATATCTAAGGTGCATATTGCACCACCGAAACTAAACTTCAATGGAAGGGTTTTACCAAAACCCTAATGAAAACTTTGGCTCCAAGAGCACTCCAAAGAGATCAATCCAAAACATAATCAAAAGTGAAGCGCTACCCCTCCTTTTATTCTTCCTCCATTCCCTTCTATAACTTTCCCCTTTTGACTAAATCAAACATGACCCTTATCCCCTTTTACTTTTCACTTTAAGATTAAAAGTCACTTTTAATAATGTTTAAGTAACTTATTAATCTAAAGTTTCTTTAATCACTTTAGAAACACAACATCTCCTGACTAAGTGGCATTCAATAACCCCTTAACTTTATTTTTCTTTACAAAAGTCATTTTCAACTGCAGAACAGGGGAACCCAAAAATGGGGACATGACACTTTGAGTGCGTATACACAGGTTTCAGTGGATATGGGCGCATATGCACGGGTTTGTTTAAGGAAAGGAATGAACATCTTGGGAAGCATGAAAGTATAAGGTTGTACAACAATGCGAGATATTGATAGGGTTCGCAAGTACTATTCAGAGTTTTATGTCTTTCTCTATGGGCTAGTTATTTGAATGATAAGATTAGTTGATGGGAAACATATATTTGTGGATGATATTTTTGGTTTCTAGTATTGCTTCTGCTATCTTTATTTGAGTTGAATATTCTAACAAGTGTATTACTTTTTCTGAGCTGCTAATTTGGTTTACATCAAGGACATCACTAGATAACAAAATACCTAGGTGTCAAAGTAGGGTTTTCAACAAAAAGAGGATAATGTAAATGTTGAGGTTTCCCTGATAATGATGCAAAGGAAAATCAAGAGAGAATATATGGGCATTGATTGTAGTCATTTAGATTATGCTTGTATGTATGTAAGAGAGGGCCTCAAGGACGATGAAAATGTTCTTGATACAAAAATTTCATATGGCATTCTTGGTTCTCATCATCAAGAAGGATGATATCGTGATTTAGAAGTTCCCCCTAATGATAGAATAGATGAAAGTGGCCAACAAAATGTGGATGATGTAAATGTTAAGGTTTCCATTGATAATGTTGCAGAGGGATCAAGAAAAAGAAGAGGAATGGGAAAAGAATGAAGGAAGAGGAGCAAGCAACAAAAGGATACTTTAGTTGAATAACATTGTATGAAGAGGATTACAATATCCAATACCAACTCATTATTCAAAATGGTGCATCGCATGAGGATTAAGAGATTGAATATCAACATTAGTATTCAAAGGGACACATTCCAAGTCCCTAGAATGGGGTGGGGAGGGGGGAATTTAATCATTGCACATGGATTCCATGCACAAGATCTGGAGGATCACATAAATTGATGGTTTTACCCTTGAGTCACTCCACAAGCATGAGAAGTGAGGCAGCAGTACCTCCCATCCCTTGTAGCCATAATTGATCTCATCGATCATAGCTTGATGGGATTTGCAGGTAAAACATTGACATCCAAAGTCTTCATTCTCAACCTAGCAAAGGAAATCCACCTTAAAATAGATCTAATTTTGAAAGGCCCACACTAGTTTTGATGTTGAATTCTATGTGGGGAGGAGGAGTTGATATCTTGATGGAGAGCCCAAAGTCTTTGCAGAAACAATGAAAGGAGATGTCAAATAAGGATCCACAGAGGGACTATGAGCTCAAGGAGGAAGGGGATTGATAGGGAAACATGGGCAGAGATATTAGTGGAAAACAAGGGCGACTTTGAAAGCATGCCCAATAAACTAGTCTTCACTATATAGCTAAACAAAGGAGCCTGATGACACCAACAACAATGGAGAAAGGTAAGAGGGTTACCTCTAGTATCTCTTCCCATGATAAATTCTATAAATATCTATCAAGTTTTATTTCCAAGCACAAAGAAAGGCACTCTAAGAATTCTATGAAAGAACTAGAAGACCTAAAATGCATTGCCAATGCAAAGAGATTCAATTATAGATGAGTTGTTCTAGGAGTATGCCATCGACTTTGTGTAGGTCCATGGTCAAACTAGGGGTAGGGATACAAATGCCCAATGTCTTATGGAGATTTTTTGACATAATAAAGAATACTTGCAACTAATGTAGATGAATGCCTTCAATTCAAAGAATTTAAAGAAACACCAACAAAGGTCAAAATACAAGTTAAACTACATCATCAAAGTGTTATAACCTCAAAACAAATTTCTTCACTTCAACACAATAGCCATGTTTCATCAATGTTTAGGAAGGTAGAGACAAGAAGAATCCCATTGAGCTCAAAGAGGTCTCGTTTGAGGGGAATGCTTGAGATTTAAAACTATTGTGTTCTCATTTCCGCATTGTTCCTACAATCATTTTATATATTTATGTTTCCTTTAAAAGTTTGAAAGTTAAGGAATAACTGGGTTTAGGTTGATACAATTTCAATTTTGTTTTCAATTATCTAATTCTTCGAAAATTGTGAAAAGTCATGGACATCTAGTACAAATCATGTACTCAATGCAAAAGTCAGCTTAGTAGGCTCTAGATAATCCTCCCATAGCAAATGTTTTTGTAATATTTTGTATAATTAATCAAATGTTATACTTTCCAAGGAAAAAGGGACACGTTTCACTGAATTGAAATAGATGACCCTAAACAACAAATTTTCAAATGGTCTTACAAATAAGTTTTATTTCACTTGAATGAAAGAGAGTGACTACCTTTTAATGATTATTGTTTTCCTTTAATAGTTTCTTTGTTTTCTTGCGAGCAACATCTCAACCTACCCTCAAGCACTTGTGCGAGAATAAGATTGTTGGTATCTTGCCAACTCTGATTGGACCATAAAGGGAAAACATTTCAAAAGCTAGATTTGGGCTCGAGTTGGGAGGATGAAAATTTATCTTCTCAACTACCCAAGCTAGACCCAATTGACAACATCTAATAATTATGATTAACATTTCTCAAATAACAATATTTTTGAATTAGTTATGGTTACAATTTCTCAAATAAAATCCCATTGGTATTTTGACATTTTATCATTGCATTAGTTAAGAATTGAATGATCGCTACTCTTTTCCCTATGAAAAACTCATAGATAAGCCCAATGGATGTTTCCCCACATTTGTGGGTAACATTCTTAGTAAACTCGTTAGTAGAGACTAATGCACCTAATTAAAGGGATTCAAATTAGGCACTTGTTGGCACAAAACTAACCAAGAACTAACTCCTTCCACTAATTGATCACTACTTAACATATACCTCTAATACTAAATTTAATAAATCTAAACCATGAAGACAAGAAAATTAGCTACTTAACATACACCTCTAATACTAAATTTAATAAATCTAAACCATGAAGACAAAAAAATTCATTATAGTGAAATTGTTTTAATTTGAATACGATACAATTTAAAGTTCAAATAATTTTAGTTTTAATTAGAAACAATTAAAATTATTTTTTTGTTGTCCAAATAAATAATTATCCAATTAGATGATAGCATCCATATTATCTGAAAGCATTGTCAATGAATTATAAATTTGATCGTATTCAAATTAAAATTAAAGAACATTCATACTCTTGTTTTACATATCATTCATTCTACTTTTTAAATTAAATCAATACAAATTAATTAATTATTTTGTAAATCTAATCAATAAACAATAATGAATTTGTTTTATTAAATTCTAATATTAATAATGTAAACTACCATGTTATTAACCTTACAAATTAACACACCCTCAATTCAAACACAATAAGGCTTTTAAAACTTGTTAATAACATAATAATAATAATAATAATAACAAAAAAAAAAACAATAATAATTATTTAATTAAAATAATCAAGAGGCACGTCCCTCCTCACCTTGTGACCAGTCAATGCTATATGGTAAATTGTCAAAAGGGTAATTGTAATCATCTATTATTCATTTATTTATCAATATATTTTTTCAGAATAATTGTCTACGAATTAATAACATTGTTGTTACAATGTTATTAGAGCACAGTCCTCGCCAATTGTGGGTTAAACTTTGCGAGTATGTACACTAGCTGCTAAATTATTGTTGTTTTCGTACAATCATCTTGTTGTTCCATACTGTGATTGTTGTTGTTCCATACTGTGATTGTTGTTGTTCCATACCTGCCCATCGACCACCTGTTCCGTACCTACTACCATTCACTGCAAGAAAAAAGAAAAAGCAAAAAAAAATCCATCGTTAACCACAAAAAAAAGAAAGTTAACCGCAAAAATGGTCAGCAACAAAAAATTAAAAGAAGATGTAACCAAATGTAGATATGACATCAATGATCTAAGGTATCGGCTCAACAATGTGGAAAAATCACAAAAAGACATGACTGAAAAAATCCATAAATTATTAGAAGGCGAAAGAAAATTTGACAAGTTGATAAAACAAGGGCAAAGATTATTGGAACTCTCTAAAAGTCGATGGGGCGAAGAACTATGTAAACAAGATAACGATAAAAATGAAACAATGAGAAGATTAGATGAACATAGCAAAAGAATTGAGCAATTAATTGAACTGATATATGCGTTATTTGCAGAGCCCTTGACTTATCGAAAACCACCACAAAGTCTGGAATTGCAAAATTTAGAAGATCAAGGACACCAGGAATACAAGAGATAAATTTTTCAAGAAAAATGTACAAATTTCAAGACCAAGATTACCAAAAGTTTAAAAAGGAGTTACCGAAATATGACAGAAAAGACCATAGAGTTGTCATTCGAATCAATAAAATGGACAATATTTTTTAATCAAATGACCCGCTAGGCGAACAAAAGTAATGACAACCTCCAACAATTTAGAAGGAGAAGCTTATGACTAGTAGCTATGGTGGTCCAAAAAATGTGATGCTCGTTCCTTCCATTGGCTAAACTTCACGGCTTCTCTTCTAAAAAGGTTCCACGACGAAGAGGATGGTGACCTATATAACAAATTTGTGCATCTTAAACAAAAGGGAAGTGTAAATGACTATACACACGAGTGGGAGGTGTTGTCAACAAGGCAAAGTGGATTCATTGATGAACAATTATTAAAGATGTATATCTATGGGTTAAAAGGCTACATCCGTAGTGAAATTAAACTATGGAATCTTAAAACTATCGAAGATGTTAAACATGCAGCAAGGCTAATTGAACAAAAAAACAAGTTCAATAAACCATTGCTTACAAGTCTAGACAAGCCAAATAAATACTTAAATGAAAAAAAATTTAAATGCTCTACACACAGATCTAACAAGTATATACCACCTCCTTTAAGGGAAACTGAAAGTGGACAACAAGACCCAGATAAGAGATGATAAAACATATGTAGAAATTGTGGAGACAAACGATCGCCAGGGCATAAATGCAACATCAAAAAACTATATACTTGTGAAGCAGAGAAGGAATCAGACACGTCTGACAGTGACTCGAATAACGAAAGTAAAGAGGAACGTGATGCCCCCAATACGGAGCCAAAAGAGGTCATGCCCAAGATATCTTTGGCAGCACTAACAGGAATAGCACAACCACAAACATTAAAACTAAGGGGGCATGTAAAAAAAGAGAATGACACCATTTTAGTAGACATGGGGAGCACCCATAATTTTATAGACATAAATGTTGCAAAGAAATTTAACCTATTCGTATATCCATCCGCAGATATAAGGGTAATGGTGGAAGATGGAAAAAAAATTGATGGAGTGGGAAGGTGTCACAAGTTCAAGCTTCAAATAGAAGATTACGAATTGGAATCTGGCTTCTACACAGTACCCTTTGGTGGAGTAGACATCGTCCTAGGAATTCAATGGTTAAAAACGTTGGGGACCTATTCCACAAATAACTAGAAACAATTTATAAAATTCAAATGGGAAGGAAGAAGATATAAATTATACGGATTCTAGCCACCTCCCACCCAAATTATATCCTCAAGACAAATGGAGAAACTAATTTGAAAAGGAGCACGAGCTCATGTGGCACAATGTCATCAGATCGAGATATTAGCAACAAAAGTGGTCCAATCTCAACACCCATAGATTCAAGCATTAATCCAAAAATACAAGGTATTACAAGACTTATCTATGAAGCTGCCACCCGAAAGAAAGATAAAGCATATAATTGAGGTTAAACCAAATTCAACACCGGTTAATATCAAACCCTACCGATATCCTCACCACCATAAAACAAAAATAGAGAGGCTAATTCAAGACCTATTAAAATGTAGGGTTATTACAACAAGCAGGAGCCCATATGCAGCTCCAGTAATCTTGGTTCGGAAAAAGGATGGATCTTTCAAACTATGTATAGACTATCGAGAGTTAAATAAAATAACTATAAAAAACAAATTTCCTATACCCTTCATAGATGAAGTATTGGATGAACTCCATGGACAAAAATACTTTTCAAAATAGGATCTAAGGTTGGGGTACTACCAGAGTCGAGTAAGACTATAGGGTGTGCCAAAAACTGCTTTTCAAACACACAAAGGTCACTATGAGTTCAAAGTGATGCCATTTGGGTTAACGATTGCCCCAACTACCTTCCAAACCACTATGAATCAACTCTTTCGACCCTACTTAAGAAGATTCATACTAGTCTTTTTTTATGATATTCTTATTTACAGTAAGACTTGGAAGGAACATATGAACCATTTAGAGCAGGTACTTTCTCTCTTAGAAAAAAATAAATTTTATGCAAAAAGATCAAAGTGCTCGTTCGATAAAAAGGAAGTAGAATACCTTGGTCATATCATATCCCAAGGAGTCAAGGTGGACCCCAATAAAATCAAAGCAATCACGGAATGGCCAAAACCAAAAAACATATCAAAACTAAGGGGATTCCTTGGATTAACAGGTTATTATCGAAGATTTATCAAGAACTACGCTCATTTGACAACACCACTATCAAACCTATTAAAGAAAAATTCTTTCAAATGGGATAACAATGCAAAAGAATGTTTTGAAACGTTAAAATGCGTCATGCCATCCACACGTGTTAGCAACACCAGATTTTACAAAACCCTTTGTAATAGAGTGTGATGCATCTTGAATTGGAATAGGAGTAGAGTTAATGCAAGATGGCCATCCAATAGCGTTTGGAAGTCGAAAGCTCAACAAAAGGGAAGAGTTAAAGTCTACCTATAATAAAGAAGTGTTAATCATTATGCATGCACTAACCAAGTGGCGACAATATCTCTTAGGAAGCAAATTCTCGATACGTACTGATCACAATAGTCTTCAATACCTACTAAGGAAAAAAACGTTGTCCACCAAACAACAAAAGTAGATGGAAAAACTTTGAACCTTTGGTATGAAAATAATACACAAAAAAGGGAAGGACAATGTAGCTATTGATGCACTATCACGAAAAGATGAGGAAGTAAGAGTATATGCAACAACAATATTAATCCATGATTGGTTAGATGAGGTCTGAGTTGAGTATGCCAAAGATCCTGAATCTAATTCAATAATCAACAATTTGGACCAAACCCCAAAATTTGAATGGAAAAATGACATTTTATGGTACAAGGACAGAATCTATCTTATTCCATCTTCAAAATTTAAAATGAAAGTCTTAAAAGAGTCACACAACTCCCCAACAACACGACATGTAATCTTTTTCAAAACCTACTATAATGCACAACAATCATTCTATTGGATAGGAATGAATAAGGATATTGAAAAAATTGTTGTTGAATGTAAAATATGTCAAAGAAATAAAAATGAAAATGTTATAACTCCAAGACTACTTTGTCCTCTACATATTCCTGACCAAAAATGGGAAGAGATCTCGATGGATTTCATTGAAGGGCTACCCATGTCTAACAGGAAGGATAAACTTTTTGTTGTGGTTGACAGATTAACCAAATATGCACATTTCATGGCAGCAAGGAACATTGATTCAACAAAGCAAATTGCACATGTCTTTTGCAAAAACATTTATAAATTGCATGGATTTCCGAAGGTTATTGTCAACGATAGGGATGCAAAATTTAAAGGAAATTTCTGGAGAGATTTTTGCAAGCAAACAAGAATATCCTAATATGAGCTCAGCCTACCATCCATAAACAGACAGTCAGACAAAAATTATAAATAAATGTTTAGAAACTTACCTTCAGTGTTTCGTGACAGATAAGCAAAACAAGTGGTCTCAATGGTTACAAAACAATAAAAATCTAACCAAATTAACAAGCTATGGATTACCACTTCTTAGAGGCCACCCATTGCTAAACACGTGAATATGGATGAGTCGACACCAAAATTCTCGCTAGAGACAATGCTAATTCAATCACTAAAAGGGTCATAAATTGAAATCAAACTAGTCACACTCAAACTTCGTTCTAAACATAATCATAGTTTCTATCAGTAGCGGTCATGGTTTTCATCACTAAGGATCATAAGTAACAACCAATATTAGCAACGTTTTGATAATTAAACATAAACAATATTAAGGTCATGAATATGAAAAAAAACTTTACAATCAAACTAGTGTCACTCAAATTTGATTGTAAACATTATCATAGTTTCCATCACTAAAGGTCATGATCTTCACCACTAACATTTGATCGTAAAGATTATCATAGTTTCCATCACTAAAGGTCATGGTCTTCACCACTATGGATCATAAGTAACAACCCATATTAGCAACATTTTGATAATTAAAAGCCAAATGAAATTAAGGTTGCGAATATGGACAAAATCTTTACTTCGTTGAAGAAAAGAGGATGGCAACACTATTATAATGTCTATTTCACAAAAATGTGGTGGTCAAAGCAACTTAAGTTGCTTTATTCATTGAAAACTCTTCAACATACCAAGAAAACAAAACCAAGGTATTCTCGCAAACCTAGGGATTTCAATTGATGAACTACACACAATGAGCAAGGTCTTGACATTAAAAGAGGAAAAAGCCACTGGTCAAGTTTCTAGTGTCATGGGCATGCCACCCATAATGCTCCAAGTGGGTATTTTTAGTGGCATTTTTTTTTCAATTGGCTATTTTTTGTTATTTTTTTCAAGAAATAAATTCGCCACTTTCACAATTTTTTGTTTAGAAGTCGCACTCATCACCTTTTTGTGTACTTTGAAAAAACACTTTGGATCACTTTGCCACCATTATCTTCATTCTTGCAATGACAATTGCCATGGAGGTAGAAGTATGGGTTATTAAAGGTGAACCATCAAAGGGAAAGAAGCAAGCCATCAAAAACAAAGGACACCAAGAGAGGTGGCCTGCCGAAAGGCAAAAAGCTAGCCATCTAAGACTACAGGGACACTAGAGGACTTTAAGACTAGAGGGAAACTACAGGACTTTAGATCAAATCAGGGATGAATATTAAAGCGTACATAGACTCTATCCATATCACCCAAAAACTCTCAACCACCAAATGCAACACACATTTCATTCTAATAAACTGTTAAACCTAGGAAAATGGAAGGGGAAATACCCAATCTCCATAACCTCCGAAGTCAATTTCTAGTAGCATTATTAAAATAAACAAAACATAAAAGAAGGAGAGATTTTTCTCTAGCAAGATAAGAGTAGTCATTTATGTTTTTTTCCAGCATTCTAAAGCAACTTCCAATCACACCAGACTAACTCACAAAAGGGCTTTCTAATTGATACCCATAGATGTGTTTCTACTTGCAAAATCGCATTGTCTTCATTAATGATCAGTGTACTCACCTTGATCGTGCCTCTCAATAGTGTCAATGCATAAATGTATGATAATATCAATTTCATGGCTGCAATCAATTCTTTACATGAAAGCAACAAATATGTGATACTGGTTTCCAGTTGACACAAAAGTTTTGGCTATGTACCAAAGGAGTCTTGCAATGTCATATACCAAGATGAATTTGATTTTGTGTTTGAAATTATGTGTTTCACAGTGCTATATAGACATGCAAACATGAATTTGCATGCATACTTACGATTTCTGGTTTTTCTCTATTAATGATGTGATCAATACAAGCAAATTGACTTATGCAAGGCTAATCATCCAAGTTTTCATAGGTTTAATAGCACAATCTATGAAAAGTTCACCTTTACAGGAGTAGAGCACATGAGTTTGCTTCAGTGTTCGCTTGTGAAGAAAATGAAATATTATTTTCCTAAACTTTAGCTTATTGTAAATATGGAAATAAGATTGATTCATAAATGAAGACAACAGTGGGAAATTAGTACTCCCCTTGAATTAATACATATGCTAGTTGGCAAGGTGAATAGTCGTCATCCATAAGGCTCACTAGATAGAATGTAACATAAATATAACGAATCATTCATACAGAGGACTGTATAAGATTTATGTTCAAAGTAGACAGAGGACTGTATATGTTCAAAGTTTGTGAAACCTCGGCAAATCCATATAGCACAAATATAAGGTATAAAACCACCTTTCCTTCTAACACTTCCAGAGCTCAGAAGTATAACTGGAACTGCAGAGAAGCAAGGTTGGAAGAGCTGTCAAATAAATATTGGATGGGCATAACTACATATACTAGATGGTCAATATGTACAGGGAGATCTAGTACATCATATAGTCCATAATGTACAGGAATGTTGTGACTTGTTTACTAAATATTCCTAGGAATGAAGACTATTAATCACCATTACCATAAAGTGGCCTATAGATTGCATTCAACTGGTTCAAACTTAAAAATGAGCTCAGGAAACAAGAACTTGGGTAGGCAGTGCATGAACAAGCTCCTGCCCGATGAAGATATCTGAAATAAAACGAATAAAATATCAAACACTATACGTTCAAATCTGTATCTTTACAGTCATCTAATTCTACATTCATTTGATCTCATATAGGAATAAAACACACACCTAAAAGTGGTAGTTTTGCATGCATCTTTCCTCCCGCAAAACTAAAGCTATGAGCCAAATAACTAAACATTTGACAGTAAATAAACCACTTGGAAAATTAGCTTGTTCATATACAGATGTATAACTCGACATCTCCTCTGCACCCATGTAGAATAAAACACTAACCCAATACAGTAGCTTTTCATGGTTCTTATGTTCAACCATTATATACTATCCTTCTGAGCTATAGAAACAAACATATAACGGGAGAATAAATCAATAACCCAATACAGTAGCTATGCATGATTCTTCTGTTCAACCATTATATACTATCCTTCTTAGCCATAGAAACAAATATATATTATATAATGGTAAAGGAAGTTCTTGAAAGAGAATTTCCAGGTGTAAAGTAACCCTGCATCTTCTGGATCAATTACAATTTGTATCCACTTAATAGATTGTGAATGTTCCTATATGCCCAGATTTCTTACTTATATGATTTGGTAGGACATTTTTAAACATAAATACAAAAGCATTGAACTGCACCATTTGACTTGAGGAAATCTTCACGGTATACAAGATGGAAGGGAAAACATACATACAAAAGTATTGAACTGCACCATTTGACTTGAGGAAATCTTCACATTATTCATACTTATAATACCGAACTTTTCATATGGTACAAATAGGCCAGTAAAAATAACATGAAATCATAAAACACAACATGCAAAGAAAAAGAGATTTTCCAGAAGCAGTGAAGATATATGAAAGAAAAATAGAAAGGATCATATGAAACATGCCAAGTTAGTTCACTCTATGAAATCCTCATTTTTCCAGAGTCGTCTAGACTTGACAATTATACTATAATATATACACAAATGCACAACTATAAAATTCATTCACATTACCCAAAAAGAAACATAATAATTCACTTGCAATAGCCTCAGAGTCATGTTTGGGCCTGGACCCTCACAAGCATCAGATGACCAAAAACTGAAAAAAAAAATAGTGAAGAGAACAAAATGTTATTAGCTTAAGAAATAAAATGAATGTAATTTCATGAACAAATGGTCAATATCTGCTCCAAATGTCAACATCAAAACAATCCTACTTAACTAGACTACAGAATCTCTGATAACACAACTAATATATGTTTATGTTCCAATATTAAACAACCAGCTTCCAAGTTCCAACATATATCTTTGCATACAAAAATAACATAACTCAAGTGTACAGACTTGAACTAAACTCACTCCAAAAACAATTCACAGCAAATGGAATGTGCATAAAGAAATAAGATTCACTTGGAATGATGATCCATAAACATAAGCTGTCATAACTAAAACTGATCTTGCATTAGCAGCAACTCACCTCTACAGCCTAAAACGGCAACTGCAACCATATAATTCATGTCTCCAGAAAATTATAGCGCCTCTAAGTTTTCTTGAAAGCTTTAACCATGTTCAGTAGACACTATTTGCAGTAATTGACATGCTCAAATTAATTGATACATCTGTCAATTTACCAGATTTACTAATATACACTATTAGTATTAATATATTAAAAAATGGCATCCAAATATTTCTTGAAAGTTTCTACCTTCATTTATCCACCTCTGTGAGTCATTTCACTAGGTTAACTGTCTACCAAAAGGAGATTGATAGTTGCTTCTTATTGTGCTTTAACTGCTTACAATTTATGAAGAAACCACAAAATGTAAGAACTGCTGGCATGACATGAACATACTACCACAGAGAAGCAGAAACATGCCATGCATACATGAAATTTCTTGTATTCAAGTTATAAAATCTGTTTTCTAAGGCATGCTTGTCCTTCAGATAAAATCTGCCATCTTGAAAATACACGGAATAACATTTCAAATACACTTCTATCAAATTCATGTTTGTCCATTGTCAGGCCTCCTCAAAGCAGATCTACTTCTAACCTATACTTATATTAAGGATGCAAATAAACCCAGTCATATTGGCCATCCATATCTTCCATACAACAAAACATGTAACATGAGAAACTTGCATAATTACAAGGCTTGCCTAGTCTTCCAAGTACTCCACAAGTCTACCTGGCTTTGGCTAAAAGGGGGCCAAGTTTACTCTAGAAATAAATACATGATCAACCTAGGTCAAACTCACCAAGTTTGACAGACAAACTCAGGTAGAGCAAATAAAACCCAAAAAGTGATTGAAAAAAGTTAAAACCTCATTCTTCATTCTAATTTTTTCCGTGGAGGCACAAAGCTCAGATAAAGCCATCTACATGTATATTGCAGCTGGATTCCAACTATTTTCAATGGTTTTCAGTCTATGTGAAGCGAGAAATGCTGGGCAGATGACTTTGGCATTAGTAATCAATTGAGCAGCAACATTTCTAAATATTTCCTGTTTTTTAAGTAATTTTTCAGGCTCTTTTATTTGCAACATTTTATGTCAAGTTTTTCCCAAGTATTTCCTGGGTCCAAGTCATGTTCTTACTCTGGGGCTTGCCAAGTCACATCCAAATATGAATTGTGTAACTTTGGAAACTTGCTATTAGGCTTTTCAAAGGTCTCTGACCAAGAATATGAGCTGCTCCAGTAAACTGGTTAAGCCTTCAACCCAATATATTTGATATCATCATAACATCAACCAGTTCACATTTCATATCAATATTATTGATCGAATGGATGATTACTAGATTCTACCAGGATTGTTCTAAAATAAAAAACAGCTAATAAGAGATTGGAAGAGCAGGCCAACGTGGGACAACTTACTGAGATGGATGATATTTTCAAACAGTTAAAACCAAAAGCCATATGTTTGCTTATAAGGACAATGCCTTATCTTGATTTAGCAGAGAAAACTTTCATAACTGTTCATCATGCATTCCTCCCCTTCAGAACTAACAAGAAGATTTGAATCTTAATATACAGAAGAAATGGAAGTGCCAATACTCATTAAGATTTACAATATAATATACATCATGAAATGGATATACATTCAATTAACTTACATATCTGAGATTTCACAATTCAAAGTTCAAGAAAGCAGAAAGTAAATAACAGAAACCAAAAATGAGCTATCGTGTACTGGTAACCCCTTCTCTGAAAAGAATATTAGCCACTGAAGGTGGAAGCCAAGAAGCATTACCAGAATTCTGAGGATCTTGTCCTCCAGTTTGGACATCCAGAGACTGCTGACCACTCCGTAATCTAACTTGGTTAGATGGTTTTTTATTTCTTCCCACTGCTTTAAGACTTATGCTACCCACAAACATTCCGAGTTTCAATGCTGTCAAGATACCTAGTGTAAAAATCACAGGGCGTACTGCCCAATGCATAGCTTCAAGATGTTGATATTTTTTTGTTATGCCAACACAGGTGCGGAATTGTACAAGCTCTACCTCAGCTGGATCTGCCAAGGTAGGTACATTTCCAACAAGACGACCAGGAAACTTGACAACAAGACAACCATTTGGATAAATCCATGTGATCCTACCCGTGTCCCATGCATTTCTCTTGCGAGGCCACTGAAACCTAGGAGAGATAATACCAGCTTTTATCCTCACAAATTGTCCAATTGCGAAAAATTCAGCCATTTGGAGTTCAGAACAATTTCCTGTCCAAAGTGTCTCAAGCCCTTGAAAAGCCACCTCAACATTCCCATCACGGCTAATTGAGTGCAAAACTCCCACAGAAGATTGTTTCTGCCCAGAATTTGAACTCCTCGAACTTGATCCATGCAAGCGAACCCAATCTCCAGCAGCAAAGCCTAGAGAAACTCGCTCTAAATTAGAAGAATGTATCCTTAATGGGTCATGCAAGCCATGTACCCTCACAAGCACATACATATCACTATCTATTCCAACTACTGTTCCCTCCACAACACTCATATTCTCTGGCTTGTTCAAAGTTGGAACTTTTCTTGACCGCACATAATCCCCAACTTGAAGCCGATCCTTCAAAAACAACCAGTTGCATTTTGAAATATCATTTGCTTCAGTCTTGTCTCCAGCACAAACCCAACCACTGTCTCCAAAAATTGCATGTGGGCTGTACAAAACAGCAACAAGCCATGAGAAAATAATGAGCAATAAAAGGCATATAATAAAGTTGTTCGAATGGTGCTCAATGCTAAGCAACAGGAAGGACATGCACAATATTCAAATTATCAAATGTAGCAATAACTTGAATGAAAAGTGGCTCACTTTAAATCCTGAATTCTATCTATGCACTAAATAAATTTAAAAATAAATAAAATAAGTCTCTGTGATCAGTTATTAACTTAATAAAAATGGCAGTAAATATGGCAGCAGTAAACATTCATGAACAAAAAATATTCAAGAAAGTAATCTAGACCTCATATAAAAAAGGATCAACTTCAATGCAGGTGAAACCAAAGTTGGAGAACTTGAAATCGTTATCCAATAGAGTCAGCAAACCAAATGCCCAGACTAGATTTTTTATTGGCTACAGAAGAGACTAACGCAAGCATAAATTCCCAGCTACTACCAAATCAAATCCAAAACATATTTTTAAAATACTACAAAAACATGAATCAATTTTTATTGCCTCAAAAGAATACCACTCGTGCCCCAACCCAAAGTTATTGCCTAAAATTGCATTAGAAGTTCTGATGTATGCAAAGGTCGTATAACTTGAGTTGGAAGACACATAGAACAAAGCAACAAAGTGATTGGTTGAAATAACAACAAACATTAGATATTATTTTCCCTAAATCTCAGATGAGGAGTCGAAAGAGCAATCTGGTTTCAATGTATTACCAGATAAAGGGATCCAATAGCAAATAATATGGCAATGATAATTCCCATTAACAATCGCTGGAATAATCTGGAAAGTGCTTGCATAGGGATTGAAAGAGTTTTCATAGAATGGTACTTTCAATTAGGTATAGCAAAATCAAATTAAAATGGAACACATGTAGAAGCAAGGAAATAAGTCAGAAATTTCTTTCAGCAAAAGGAAATGTGAGAACAGTTGTACAGTTTGAATACACCAACCAAATGATGATCTCTGTATGAATGAAATCGAAATCCCTTCTTATGCAACTGAAATCCCTTCTTATGAGTTATTTTCACATGATGTTATCAGGTCTTATTTACCTTTAATATGCCGAAATTGGATGACTGCACTACCAATGGTCATGTCAATGTGTGTGTGTGTGTGTGTGTGTGTATATCTCCCACCCAAGGGAGCCTACTTGTATATACTCCTGTGGGGCTTTCCACGTTTCGGGCATTATATGCCAATAGACTTCATTGTCCCTATTACAGATTTGGTGGAAATCGTAAGACCGTAGCAACAACTATTTGTTCCGGGGATTGAGAGACTCATCGGTGGATTATAGAATCTCCACTTAGACCTGATGTGGAACCGATCCTCCCATCTCAACCAGCATAAGAGCAGGTAACTCCATCATTCTCTCTCCACGTAAGCAACAGCTACACTAACTCCCCAAACCAAAGAAAACCACCCTTAGCCACCACCAGTATAGCCAGAATTATATTTGGTACGTCCCGTCACGCTATAGTCTTAGTTCTTATTGGACCAACCCTCTTGCCCACAACTGCAGATTCTACATAAACTGATGAGGCATCGAGTAACCCATAAACACCCAACACCCCCAGCTAACAAAGTAGTAGCTACACACCACCTTTATGTACCCCACATGCTCAGCCTTAGCTGAGTTATTTCTTTATTAGCTTATTAGCTAGCATAGTTATTATACTAAGGGTGACTCACCCACTAGTTTCTTCCATCTATCGTACACTAGCTCCTACCAATATTCAAATATACAAACTAACCATTAAGTACTACATAAAATATGATTAGGCGTGTTCCACAACAGGGTATTTCCCTAGCCTTCTTAGAGGCTTATTATAGCTTTCTCTTAGTAGGGTTCTGACCCCTTTATTAGCCCCCTATACTAGCTATATTAGGCATTTAGACTCGTTTTATACCAGCAATACTAGCACTGTATCCAACTTAAACTAGCCTTCTCCTAGTGTTCAAAGCTAAGTTGCAGGAAACGGTACCCCCCCCTATTTCCCCCCTAAAACGAAACGAAACGTCGGTTAAGGTACAGTACGGCCAGGAAACACCGTCAGTCGTACCGTACGCCATTTTCCCGATTTGGAAACGTCGTACGGTACGGCCGGCGACGTTTCCTGGCCGTACTGACCCGTACGATAGGCATTTCGGGCGTCTTTGAGGCGAAATAAGAAAGGGGGTCGTGGGGCCCCCAAACAGTCAATTATATTTTTTTTTTGCATTTTCTATGTTTTTCTTGCATAATTATTGCATTTTTTTTTGCATCATTTTGTTTTTCTTGCAATATAATGTCTTATTTTAAAAAAAAACTATATATATATATATGTATGTATGTATGTATTTATTTTTTTTATTTTTTTTTATTTTTGTATATACGGCGTTTCCCCCGACGTTTCCATTTTTTGGGGCCCTGTTTCGTCTCGTCCCAGTTTCAGAAACTTAGAAACGTTTCCATGTTTCGTGCAACTTAGGTTCAAAGCCATCCTCCCTGACAACAAGAGCAGCCATCTTGCAAAGAAGTACAATAGCCAGCAACCCATACTTTACTTGCCCTATACTCCCTCTAAACTCAACTAGGTCGTCCTTTGTTATCACATCAATGAGAGGACGGGAGAGTAACAACCCCAGATAACCCAGAAAAAGTATACCCTTATAGCAGCATATGAACAAACCACCTACAAATATTGGCACACCACAGCATGTTGTTGATTGCAGCTTCATGAGACATCCTCTAGATCGTTCTCCTTTGGATTGAGTTGAGACCTCTGCATGAGGAAGCCCAAGTGTTGGGTGTGGCCATGTGATGGGTGTGCGTCAGACTCTGAATTAAGTTGTGATGACGTGTGGTCTCTTGCTTTGTACTCCTCTGGACTGAGTTGAGTCAGCGTGAGATGGTCTCCTGCCTTGTACTCTTGTGGACTCAATTGAGTCGGCTTGAGATGGTACTCCAGATGGTACTCCTATGGACTCAGTTGAGCGATCTGTTGAGTATGACGTCCCTATGGCTGAGCACAAGTGGACGTGTCCCTAGTGGTTGAGCACTAGTGGACGTGTAAGATCCTTGCTATATTGTCTGAGAGTAAGATTTACTTGTAAACCTAATTTGTGATGTAAAGGGTACAAGTCGGCCCCACCATATGTGAAAGGTAATTAATATTTGTGTAATGATTAATTATATTATTGAGTTATTGAGGTCGGCCCTATTGTGCCAATAGACACACCATTAGTTGTGTCAGTTGTTGTATAAATAAAGGTGAATCCCCATTGAGGATTACACACTTTCACTTGTCATCTCGGAATTCAGCTAGTGCATGTACGGCTGAAGTGTGCACCTCTCTTGGGTGCTAGGTTCTAGGTTTTGGTAAGCACCCTCTTGTGTGCTAGCTCTATGGTGTGGGGGATCTTCTCTTGAGAATATAGCAAAGGATTGTTGGGTTTTTCCCCTTGTTTGAGAAGGGTTTTCCCAGGATACTTGTGTTCTTGTGCATGGTTATTCTTCTTGTGATCTTGGTTATTGCAGCACTTGTGTATGGTGTTGCTGCATTGTTTATGGTTCAAGTACATGCTAAATGAAATAAACTACATGTGCATGAGCTAAGCACAGAGAAAATTCAACACAGCAGACACACTACCCTCACCAGTTTCTTCATTCATTTATGAGGAAAAGCACTAGGAACAGAGACTGTTTAAACTTTATTATCCCACCAGTCACCTCCTTTATTCATCAGCAAACATTCTTGTTACAACAACAGCAAATCAAGGGAGAGATAGAAAGACAGCATTAGGGTCAAACACAAACCAAGTTGAATCTGATGAATCAAAACTACTAGTTTACCCAAACCGGGGATAGTAGATACCTATAAGTAACAGTAGATTAACCAGTAACTTGATACAAATACATACCCAGAAACAAGGAAAACAACACCATCTAACCTCCTTTGTTGAAACCGGAAATAATGCAATCTTTGACCTATCAAACCTTTAGGAATTAAAGCTTGGCGGTCAACATACCTATTAGGGACCAAAACCCAGCCTTTATAGCAGAGAGATAGAAATGAGAGCAGGAGGCATACTCTTCAGCTTAGACCAGCGGTTCAACCACATGCGGCAAACAGCGCCTTTATACTTGTAGATCAACTCCAATTGGTTCAATTTTATAAATAACTATAACTAGTGAGGATGCTTACCTAGGTAGGATGGTAAAAGGCAAGCAAACCAAAGGAATCTACACATGATCCCAGAAAATTAAGTAGTTCCCACCAAGCAAGTAGGCGCGTCTCGTCAACGATCGAAGCAAACAGATGTGTATCACGAAAAAAACACCGATGTAGTACTCTTACTATTTAGCCACTCACCCTAGACGATATTTGTTAGGAATCTTAGACTTTAC